>JAQZBX010048733.1:0-20119 GCA_029593785.1 Cabassous unicinctus
GTCAGGCCAAGATTCATTTAGAAGTTGGTGGAAATTTCAAACCTGCTTCAAAAGGATGTTGTGAGGGGCTCTTCTAACTTTGACTTTTAGTATCTGGGCAGCTTTACTGATATTTTTCATAGGGTTTTCTCTGGGGGTTGGGTTACCAGGATCAGTTGGACCAGTATGAAGTTCTCTGGGTCTGGCCCCGATGGGTCGTATATTCTGATTCCTAGTTTTAGTCCTCTTTGGGCCTTTAAAAAGGTATTTTCTGATCTGGTGGTAATGATGAATAAGGTGAGTTTTATGGAGTCACAGGTTTCTATGCCACACCCTGCCTGGCTGGGGATTTTCTGTAGGAGATATGGAGAAGTCTGTGGGACGCCCTTCCAGGGAGCTGTGGCACCTACCAGCAAGCTCCAAGAGTGGCAAAATCCTCCACCCTTTTGGGGGTCTTGGCAGAGGTATTTGTCATAACTCCCATAGTTGCGACCCCTACACCCTCTCCTGGAGACATTTATGGGGGTATGGGGTTATGGGGCAATCAGCAAGGTATAAGGAGCATGACCTTGGATTGCCATGCAAAAGTCAAATATTACAGAGGCTGAAGTTTTACCTGCCAAGAATGGGATTGAAGCATTCAGTACAGATTGTTTGCTCCAGCTTTGACTAACTTGCAGCTGCCATAGACTTTGGGAGTGGGTATTGACTCCTAGGGAGAGGGCAAGGAAGGAAAGGACAAGCAAGACAAGGCACAGAAGCATCCTATTATACACCAGCAATCAATTGCAATTAGGGCTCTATTTGCAAAAGTCCAGTCTTCAGGGACCACAACAGCAAGTCCAACTCCAAATACAAAGATGAGCAGGCCATATAAGCACAGGATCCACCAGGAGCAGGGGTCCATTCAGCAGGTGTTTGATGAGGTCAGTGCTCAGGGATCCCAGGTGACTTGCACGCACAAGGGATGGCCGGGTATGGGTTGGGCTGTCCAGCTGTCCTGCTCTTTATTGCGGTGTGCCTTCTTGACCCTGGAATGATGGATTCAAGGGACAGTGCCTGCAACTTTAAGAGCAGTAGGAGTTACAAGGATCACAATATATGGACCTGTCCAGGAAGGCTGAATGGGTTCTTTTTTCTACTCTTTGACCCAGAGTAGTTCCCCTGGCCAGTGGGAGTGCACTGGGTGTCCCAGGGGGATGAGATTCAGGGACAAGACAGTTTTATTTATTTTGGCTAAAGTTTTCCCCATCTACTGGAGAATGGAATGTTGGCTAGCCTATCACAGAAGTTTGAGATTTCCTTTGAAGGCCCAGATAATTGGGGTGGCCACCCAAATTGAATTTCAAAGGGGGAATAGCTTGTGGGTCCTGGGGTGCAACTATCTCAGAGAAGGGTTAAGGGAAGTAAGTCTACCCAGGGGACACCAGTTTCCTGGCAGAATTTGGCTAGGGTGTCTTTGAGGGTTCAATTCATGCATTCAACTTTCCCTGAACTCTAAGGCCTGTAAGTGGTATGGAGTTTCCACTTGATTCCTAACATTTTTGCTAGCTCTTGGACTATAGCAGCCATGAAGGCCAGGCCATTGTCACTTCCAATTGACAGTAGCAGCCTGTGTCATGGAATGACTTCTCTAAGTAAAGCCTTAGTCACTTCTCTTGCCTTTTCTTTGTGAATGGGGAAAGCTTCGACCCAACCTGAAAAGGTGCATATCATTACCAACAGATATTTGTACCCCTGACTTGGTTTCACTTCTGTGAAGTCTACTGTGATATCTACAAAGGGGGTTGTCCCCAGGTACTGGACACCTGCCAAAGCATGGGGGCCTTGCAAAACATTGTTTTTGACACAAAGTTGGCACTGGCTGCTGATGGTGGCACAGAGAGAAGTTAGCCGGGCTATGTAGTAGTGTCAACCAAGCATGACTTCTAGCGCAGTTTTCCCTAGGTGGGTTAGTTGGATGAGGGCATGAGCAGCTCCTTTTGGTACAAAAATCTGGTCATCCAGGAGAAGTTAAGCTCCTTCAGGGGTTCAGCTTCCCCCTTCTCTTTTAGCTCACACCTGTTCTTCCTGGGTATAGCTTAGTTGATTAGTCTCTTTTCCTAAGAGGAACAGCTGCACTGACAATTCTGGCACTCATATTCCATGGGTTCCTTCAGCCACTTGCTGAGCTGCTTTGTTGGCTAGCCTGTTTCCTTGAGCAACCATTTCCATTCCTTTCTGATTTCCCCAGCAGTGGAGGATGGTGACTTTGTCTGGTTTCCAGATTGCTTCTAACATTTGGAGGATTACTTCTTTGTTTTTGATTTCTGTTCCCCCTGTGGTTAGGAGACCTCTTCCTTTATAAATTGCCCCATGGATATGAACGGTAGCAAATGTGTACCTAGAGTCAGTGTAAATGTTTACTGCTTGCCTGGCGGCTAGCTGCAGAGCTCAGACCAGTGCCCAGAGTTATGCTCGTTGCACAGATCATCCCCACGGTAGAGACACTGCTTCCACCACCCTTTCAGTAGTGGTGACTGCATCTCCAGCAAGCTTTTCCCTATTTTTTAACAAGACTGCTCCCATCTGTAAATAGTATCTGATCTGGGGATTGTAGTGGTTTGTCTTGGAGGTTGGGGTGACTGGCATAAACTTCTTCAGTCACTTTGGCACAGTAATGTTCAGGAGCCCCTTCCTCATCTGGCAATATGGTGGCAGGATTTAGACTGCACACTGTTTCTATTGTCACTCTGGGGTTTTCACAGAGTAAACATTGGTAATGTGTGAGCTGGGGATTCAATATCCACTGATGCCTGTGTGAGTTCATTAGGGCAGTAACTGTGTGTGGCACCATAACATGAATTGCCTGTCTGAGAGTTAATTTGTCAACTTCTTTGACAAGGGTTGTGGTTGCTGCTAGGACTTTCAGGCAGGGCAGCCACCCTGCAGCCATGGAGTCCAGCTGCTTGGAGAGGTAAGTGATGGGTTTTTACCAGGGGCCGATTGTTTGTGTGAGAATCCCCAAAGCTACTTTGTTCTTTTCATGCACAAACAGATTAAAGTTTCGAGTTACATCTGGGAGCCCCACGGCAGGGGCTCTGCCAAGTTGTCTTTTGATGTTTTGAAAGGTCCCCTGTTTAGCTTCTCCTGAGGCAAGAGGTTCTTTTTCTGGACCCACCAGAACTTTGCAAAGGGGCTTGGCCATGGATGCAAGCCTGGGAATCCAGATGCAGCAGAACTCTACAGCCCTGAGAACTCACGAAGCTTTCCTTTTGTGGTGGGGGTAGAGATGGTCAGATCACTTTCTTTCATTCGGGTCTGAGCATCTGGTGCCCTTGCGTGATGCTGAACCCCAGGTACTTGACCTGCTGTTTACAGATCTGGGCCTTTTTCCAAGACACTTTTTACCCAGTCTGTGTGAGAAGTTGTAGGAGAGTCTGGGTCCCTCTCCAGCAGTCCTCTTCCATTTCACTGGCATGTAAGTGGTCATCTATGTATTGCAAGAAGGCAAACCTGCAGTCTTCCAAGGGGTAGGTGGCCAAATCTGCTGCCAAGTCTTCCCCAAAAAGGGTAGGGGAGTTTTTGAAGCACTGCAGGAACTGGGTCCAGGTTAGGTGAGTTTTCTGTTGGGTTTTGGGATCTTCCCATTCAAAGGCATACAGAGGCTTGCTCGGGGTAGGGGGGACAGCTGCAGGCAGAAGAAGGTGTCTTTCTGGTCCAGGCAAGTGAACCAGGTGACTTCAAGTGGCAGCTGTATTAACAAAGTGTACGGATTGGGAACAACCTGATGTAAGGTGAGAGTGATGTTATTAATGGCTCGCAAATCCTGCACAGGTTCATATTCAGTCCCATCTGGCTTTTTTACTGGTAATAATGGGGTGTTCCAGGCACTCGATTAGAATTCCTTCTTTCCTCAGGTGATCTATGTGTTCGACTATGCCCAATTGTGCTTCGTGAGGGATTTGATACTGCCTCTGCTGGACTGGGACCACTCCAGTCTTCAGGTCAATGAGGATGGGTGCATGGTTCTGTGCCATTCCTGGTCATGTTTTTTTCTGCCCAAACTTGGGGGGAAAGTTCCAGCAGCTTTTCCAAATTCTGGCCTGAACTTTCTTCTGTATGAAGTCTCCATTTTTCGCTTCAGGGTATGGCAACAAGGACAGTGAGACTGGTCCTGAGGCTTAAGCTTGCTGGCCCTTCAGGTTTGAAGGTAATCTGGGCTCCCAGTTTGGCTAAGAAGTCCCTACCAAGTAGGGGAACTGTACATTCTGGCAGGTACAGAAATTCATGAGTCACTTCATGGCCACCAAGCTGATAAGTTCTTTACTGGCAAAAAGGCCGTTGACTTGACTGGCCCCCAGTAGCTCCTATGATATTAGCATTTTTTCCACTAAAAGGGGCAATGGGGGTTGTGACCACAGAATGTTCAGAGCCAGTGTCCACCATGAAAGTCATTGACTGGCCCCCGACTTGTAGTTTGACCATGGGCTTGTGGGGGCCAAGTTCCAGTGAGCCCAGTCACCCCTATTCAGGGATTAGCCCTTTCAGCCTGATCAGATGGTCTTGGGGCTCAGGTCAGTATTTCCCTTTAGGGATGTTCCCTCTATGTGCCTGAGTCTTTTGGGGGCACTCATTTTTCCAGTGTCCACTTTCTTTGCAGTAGGCATATTGGTCTCTGGCCAGAGGCACCCTTCTGATGCTTGTCCCCTCTTTTTGAGGTGGCCCTTCTCATCTGGTGGGGTCAGGATTTCCCAAGGTTGCTGCCAGTAGGGAGGCTAGATGTTTTATTTGCTTCTTAGCTTCCCATTTGGCAGCTTCATCTCAATTGACAAATACTTTGCTGATGACTTCCAGGAGTTGAGAGATGTTCATGCCCGCAAACCCTTCTAATTTTTGGAGTTTTCTTTTAATGTCCATTGCTGCCTGTACAGCAAAGGTGGCATTTGCCATTCTCTGGTTTTCCAGAGCTTCTGGCTCAAAAAGGGTGTAGATTCTGAAGGCCTCACAAAGCCATTCATAGAACTCTCCCAGAGATACAGCAGGCTTTCGAGTAACTAAAGTCATCATTGTCATGTTTGTGGGCTATTTTACCCCTTCTCAGACCCTCAGAGGAGCACTACCTGATATTGCTGGAGTTCAGGCTGTCCCTGATCAGTATTGAAGTCTCAGTTCATTTGGGCATCTGGTGCCACTTATCATGCCCAATCTTCTGGGTTTAAGACACCAGTAGGGGCCTCCTCTTGCAGTCACTTTCCAGCTTTCATCAGAATCCATCGTCACTCCTCCATATTAAACAAAGTCAGGAGAAGTTGTTGGCAATCATCCAAAGTAGGATGATGGGTTTGGGAAATGGATTCCATGAGATCAATACGGGCTTGGGGATTTTCCAGGTAAGAAGGGGTGTGATGCTTCCAGTTTAAGACGTCTATATTTGTGAAGGGCTGGTAGTATAATACAGTCTTCCCTGGCTGGATGGTCCCATTCTCACAGATATGGACCAGATCCTGTGTTTCATGGAGGGGCATCTGTAATGTGGGTTGTGCTGACCAGAGCCTCCTTGCTTTTGGGGTTGCAGGGCTTTCCTCAGAGGGGGTCAATGTTCCCAGAGGGACTGAATCTGGTGGTGTTTCTGGGAGATCTGTCTCCGCTCCCAGACTAGTAGGAGAGACCGAAGCTGGGGGTGTTTCTGGGAGATCTGCCTGCACTCCTGGGCTAGAAGAGGCTAGAGCAGCTGGAGTGTATGGCAGTGGTGGTGAGGGTGGTGGGTCCTCCTCCAAGGACCCTTGATGGGTGACTGGCTTCTGGAGCCCCGTTCCCTGTTCAACCAAGACCCTACTCTGTCCCTTTTTTCCAAAGCACAATTGAACCCAAGGGGGCAGTGTCTGGGCTACCTCTAATCAAAAGTCAATGTAAGGAAACTGATCAGGGTAGCCAGGAGTTCCTGTGACCACCAGCCACACTGCACAGACCCTGGCTATATCCAGGGTCCCTTCCAAGGGCCAGTCAACATTAAAAGTGGGCCTCTCTATTTCACATAAGTTTCAGAGTGTGCCAGGATTCATCCAGATGCCATAACCTCCAGAAAAACCCTCCTTGAAATTCTTGAGCATGCAGTTTAAGATGGTAGGTTTTGACTGTGATAAGCCCATACCCTGCATCAGTGGCGCAAGACAGACAAAGGAAGGGGTCATCTCTTTCAAGGCCACTCAGATGTCCACCTGTCCATGTCTTTCACAAGAACTTCAGCTCATCTTAGCTAAGACATGTGGGCAAAATTTGGGTGAGCTGTTATGCCATATGATGTAGCCATGGAAATCAGGTGAGGGCCCACAGATGCTCCATAGCATATGCGGTGGAGTCACAGACTGATAAGGAAGATGCGAGCCTCTGCCATCCTCACTAACTCACTCAGTCACTCAGAGGTTTTGCAGTCCTTCCCACAGGGATTAACAGTGTTAAATCCACACCCTAATTCGGTGGCATGAGACAGACAAGGGAAAGGGTTGCCTCTTTTGAGACCACTCTGAAGCCCACCTGTCTATGTCTCTCATGAGAACTTAGGCTCATCTTAGCTAAGGCACCTGGATAAAGTTCAGGATGCCCTGTTATGCCATATGATGTAGCCATGGAAAACAGGTTAGGGCCCACACAGGCTCCATAGCATAGAGCTTTGGAGTCACAGACTGATACAGCAGATGCAAGCCTCTGCCATCCTCACTCACTCATGCAGTCACTCAGAGGTTATGCAGTCCCTCCCACAGGGATTGCCCTGTTCTGGAATCTCAGTACTAGAGATTTCAGGAGGTGATCAGTCTCCTCTTCCATCCAGAGATGGGCCTGACTGAGGACTTGGCACCCAGGGCCTTACCTTTCTGGAGTCTTCTGGCACTGTTCAGTTTACCTCCCCACTGAGTCAGGCCAGGGTGTAGGAACATGGCCTTCAGGGACCACCTCAGAAGGAGGTCCAATCAAGAGCACAGGTGGCACCCACCTCATTCACTTTGAGATCACCATTGGCTGCACCTGTCAGCTCCAAGCCAGAGACACAACAGGCCTGCTCAATTGGGTTTTTCCTGTTCAGGGAACCAAATGTTGTGGCCAATGGAATGAAACCCAAGTGACACCCTTGAGGGTAGAGAATAATGAATTTTTTAATGCATGGACCCAGAGGAGAATACCGTCTCCAAATTCTGAGCCCTATTTCTCGATTTTCATAAGTTTATATAGGAACACTAAGTGGGCAAATTCCTAAGCAAGTGGGCAGGCAGGGTTACAAAAGCAGAAGAGTGAGGTTAGCTTATGTTCCTAAAAGCAGAGGCCCATTAGGGAGGAAAAGAGTCATTATCTGTTTACAGTTGTAAATTTCAGTTCAAAGGGGCAGGCAGGGAGTGCTTAGCTTCCTGATGTGGGTTCCATGGAGAAAAGGGGAGGAGGAGGTGAGAAAGGGACTGAGGGGAGTTTATTTTCCTAAAGCTGTGGGTTTCTGCCAAAGGGGTTTAGGGTCCCAACACTTCCCTTATCAATCTAACTTCATTCTTTTGGGTCGTAATCCAAATTATTGGTGGAGTAAAAAGAGGGAATAAAACAGAAGTAGGGAGTCACAAGGTACATGGAACAAAAAGGATAGGACATCAGTATGTAATGAGAAACAGGAGATAAACCAAGGGAATCCAATGTTTGCTATAGGCTGTCCAGATTTCTATTTACCCTAGTGATAGCAAGATTTTAGTCTCTTAAACTATGACATAAATTCTCATTGTTTACCTATCTACTTTGTGATATTTTTCATAGAATTGTGGTAAATCAATGCATATTTGTTACCAGAAAGGGGTGCTGCTATTATAAATATATAAAAATGTGGAAAATGCTTTGGAATTGTTTAATGCTCTTATAGGCTGGAAGAATTGTAAGGCATTTGAGAACAATATTAGTTTGTTTTTAAGATGCTGTTGTTAGAAATTTGGATATCGAGTTTATGTTCAATGAGTAGGAAATTATAACTGAGTTATTGGAAACTAGAGGAAAAGAGATTCTTCTTTTCAAGTAGCAGAGAACTTGGCTGAATTATGTCCCAGTGTTGGATTGAAAGTGGAACATGGAAGTGATAAGCTTAGATATTTATGTGAGGAGGACTCTAAGCTCAATATAGAAGATAAAGGCTGGTTTCTCTTGGCAGAAAAGAGTAAAATGTGAGAGGAAAAGAATAAACTCAGAACTGAACTAATAAGCACAAAAGAATGAGTAATTAATAATTTTCAAAACTTTCAGCCTATCCAGATAACATGCTCTGAGCCTAGGGTCAGAGTATCTTTATCTGGGAACTCCAGGGCCTCTAAGAATTGAATTCCCAGAAGACAGGGCCATATGAGAGCTTTTGACTAAAGAATTGTTTGCTAAAGAGAGTGTAGTTGAAAATGAAACCATTCAAACATTTCCGTGGAAGTGAGAATTAGAAATGCAATTTTCCAGAAAGTTATATGCAAAGTCCTTTTGTCTGATGGTGTGGAATTCCTTAAGCTTTATACAAAGTCAACAAAACTTGCAAATTTAGATAAACAGTAACAATGCCATCCTTGAGTGAAAGAAGCCAAGAAGGAATGAAGGAAGAAAAACTTCAAAGGAAGAACCATGGAAGCAGAGTTCTGGCCTGAAAAGGTATCCTTGGGCCAAGAGAGAGGGCCCATTCAGGATTATGGAAATGGTGGGTCCACCCCTTTGCCTGGAGAGTACAGGCCTTCTGCCCCAAAGTTCATGGAAGGCTCAGCTGTGATCCAAAAGCTGAGGGAGTGCAGGGTCTATGCCTAGGAGTCCAGCAAAATTTCAGCCATTTACCCAATGTTTGGAGATGTTGGAACTACACCTTGTATTTCACACAGTGAGACGTCCAATCCAGTGCTCAGAGTGGGAGGGGGTCCCAGGCTTGGCATTCAGGGAGAGGCTGGTTGTGCACAAATGCTTAGAAATGTTGTGCTACTCTTTTAGTAGGCATGGAGAATAAAACTTGAAGCCATAGCTATCTCTCAGACCTTGATGCCTATTGGAGTTTACCATACAGAATTTCCAACTTGCTTGGGATTCCTAAGCACTGTTTTCCTTCTACTATCTATATTATGCCTGTCCCATAATTAATTTTTCAAGCTCATGGCTTTTTCCAGATTTCAAAGAATTATCATATAGAGAGGAGTGTTTCTCCAGGATGGAGTACAACCACAATTTATTTTGGTGAGAGTTTGAATTTAGAGTTGTTACAGAAATTACTGAATAATTTGGGGATATGGGAATTGGGTGAATGTATTTTGCAAGCATATATAACATTTCTGTGGTAGTTTCTAAAGAATAAAATATGATATATTGAGTTTTGTACCTCAAATTATACATGTTCCTAGTCTAAGTCCACATTCCTTTGGATATGAACCCATTGTAAATTAGATTTCTTAAAGATATTATTTTACGTTAGTGTAGCCCAACTGAATGATGTTGGTTGAGCAATAATCTGATTTACAAAATTCCATATTGTAACACAGGCGGTCAAGTCTGGGAAGGCTGACCAAATAATTTGATATTCCAGAGAAGCCACTTGGGAGCCCAGCATTAGTCATGCCTTTATTACTCACAATTACTCAAGTAACCCAATGGCAGCCAGCCAGGAAAAGCTCCACACCACCTTTTGGGGGTTATAGGTTTATATAGAGAATATAGCAGAGAGTTGTATATGCACAAGCAGGGAACAGCACATTTTTGTGGCATAGGTAATGGGTAAAATGAGAACAGGTATAGTTAATAAACTTGACTATAGCTTACATGTGCTAATACAGGTTGGATATCTTCTCACCTCTCTTACGGTCCTTCTACCCAAGAGGGTCAGGTTGCTGGCTAGTTCAACCCCACCCTTTCCAGCAATCTACACAAATAACTAATGGGAGTGGGAAGCAGGTATTTCATGTCCCCACATATATAAAGAGAAAAATGGTCAGAAGCAGGAACTTGCATTAATGCAGAAAAGGAAGTAGAGGGTATTTCCAGGTAAGCAAAAGCAGAATTAACAAGCCAAGGAGCACCATGGTTGCAGCCAACACAGAATACTACTGACCCTGGAAGGAAGCAAGCTTTTTTAGAGTCTGAAACTGTGATACAATAAACTCCAGTTTGTTGAGGTCAACCAATTGCACAGTATTTGCCAGAGCAGTTTGGAAAACCAAGACACCACCCTTATTTTGTGTTTTCTGCATCATTTTTTTTTTAACCAGTAAATAACTGATGTGTGTTCACTCAAAGAAAAGAAACCATGTTAATGATTTTAAGATTAATGGGACTTAAATTATGGACTTTAATGTTTAAAAAGGACAACCAATTTCCTTTGACCTCCACATTCTATCACCATTGAACTCTATCTGCTCTTTCCTCAACCTAAAGATAAGAAATTTTGTATTCAATAACATGGGATACATGTTGCCTCCACAGCCATCTCTTCACTGAAGGACTATGGGTGAGACTTGGGAATATTCCTTCTGTACTGTTTCTTGTTGTGGTAGGTGCTGTAATTGCCATGAGGTCTCTTCTAAGTTGATGACCTTACATGGGTACAATGACTGTCTCCAACAAACTGCTTCCCCATCATCACTTCACTGCACATTTATCCAGCAAATGGGAAAACAGAGATAAACCACTAGCTAGCCTTACACACCCAAACCACACTCAAGCAAAGATATCTGAGGAAAGTGTCTCTGCATGGAAACTCCACAGAAAAGGGCATCTGGGAAGTACAATTCTTAGAATTTAAGCCTCTGCAGCACAGAAATACATGTAGAGGTTTTGCCAAGTGGATTTTAGCACTAGAATGTATAATCAATAAAAAAGTATAGTGGTGTGAGTTTCTCACACACCCTGATACCTCAGTACCACCATTTGTCTCTGGAACTCGTAGAAAGCCTTAATACTGCCCCTGACAATGATCTGAAACTCGTCACTCTCTTTCCAGAGGATTTTCTTTCTCTTTACATTAGGTTCAATTTCTCCTTCTCCCCTCACATATAATCGTCCATCCAAGCAATGCTATTAACAGAGCTCCACACTTGGTTTGCCTCTATACCCACTGACATTCCTCGTTATATGAGAATCCCAAACCATGTGGATATTTTTATTGGACTCTCTTTGTCACCCTGAAAACTCCTGCAAAGCCAGTGGAATATCATTTCCAAAATGAAAAACATGAAGATGCTTTCATGCCAGTGCCCTCCTGTGGGGTGTGTGGTGCCTTCAATGTAATGACAACATTGTCTTTCTTCACAGGAGCCTTTATACCCCAGCACAGAAGCCACTCTTCTGATGGCATGCCCTCTCAAAGCAGTGGGCTCCTGTGGATCATTCCAAACTCAGCTTAAAACTGACCTCTATGGGGCTGAATTACCGATGTTAGACCTCTCCATATGACAGTTCCCATGGGGTTAAGCACTGATATCTTCTAGCAGTGTGCTTGGAATTCTGGAGTGACAGGGTGCAGAGTTGACCAGGGGTTCTTGGGGACTGGGACTAGACAGAAAGGAGACTCCACTGTGGGTTTTTCAGTTACTGGCCCAGGGAATTGCAACATTAATCTCTAACCTCTCTTAGCCTCTAGACTCCCTGATTCTCGTTTGTTGGTGAATGATGTTTCTGACATTTTTCCATAAACCTTTCACTACCTCGGCAATGACCAGTGCATTTTAATTTCTCAGTGTCACAGGAAATGTTCTCTCATGTTCATCTCCATTAAATGTACAATTGAAGAGGAATCAGAAAATGGAAAGACAACCCCAGGCACTGACCCCTGGACTCACCATTGCCCAAACCACTTGCCTATATTTACAATATCATACGGTTATATTTTCACACATCTGAATAGCATTTTTAAAAATAAGACAGATTATGTGTATGTGTTTTAAAGAAAGAGAGGTGACACAGGATTAGTGTGAATAGATGTCTTATCTAGTCACAAACACATTGTTCTCCTACCTCCTGTGATCACAGTTAAGCATTCCAGGCCCTTGATACCATGTAGGGCCATATGATCAATTATGCCAAATAGAACATGCACAACTATAATCTCTGGTGCTTGCTAGCCTGGCCAATTAGAATACACCCCACCAGGAACTGAAAATTCTCCCATTCTGCACCTACCTTTCCTTTCTCCTCTCTAGGATACTTCTTATAAATCATGTGGGATGCTTTTCTGAGTAATTGTATGAATCAATTACACTGTTTACCAGAACACTTTATATTCAAGGGTGATGTAAGCATAGATTTTTCTTGATATAATGTTATTACCTTCAGTATTGGAGTTGTTTGTTACAACAGTTAGAACACACTGAAAGATAGAGCTGAACAAATAGAGGAGGAAAATAAGAACTCCATAGTATCAGGCTGAAGGTTTAGGAAAAAAGCAGAAAGTCCAAAAACTTTGAGGCCAATATCTATCTTCTCTCAGATCTGGGAAATATAGGGACAAGGTCCTTAGGAATTGGTAAATTTTCCTTCTGTGAGGATGAGTCTGTGTTTATACGTTAATTTTTCCTTATTACATGCTTACTACAGTGACATAATCCAAATAATATACAAAATCTATTGTTTAAGTATCTCTGGAAAAGACAGCTAGGCATTTGTGAAAAAAGGCAGGATGTATTAAAAAGTTAGAACAGTGCACATGGAAATTCAATATTCATGAAAGGCAATGAAAATTTAAAAATTTAGAAGTTTAGTGTTTATAGATCCACATTTGGGGAATAAACCATGAAAGAGTTTGTGGAGATCTGACTCCAAGCACAAGATGAGAATCTGCTGCTCCAGGGAGTGAGGGGCTGTCCATGCGAGTTCCTGGGGGAGAAGGTCAACTTTCTATTTCCTGACCTTGCAGAGAAACATGATTACATAGATTATAGGGATTCACTAAGGTGAATAATTATTTGTACATTTGTTATCATTCATAGTAAAAAGGCTACAAGGAAATATAAATAAAAGCACAAGAGACTGCAGCATTTATCACAAAGTACCCACCAATTCCCCATCACATCTCTTCTCCAGCCCCACCCAAGGTCCAGCCCAGACACTCTGTAAAATGAAGGATTTAAAACTTTCTAGGTAACGTTAAAAAAATCCAGTTTTTAAAAATATGCCATATAATTCTCTGTTAGTCAAGTCTAATTCCAACATGAATATCCATGTCGTAAGTCAAAATACAATATGAAGAAATAATTTGATACATGTTTTATAACTATCTGACAGTTCTATAATTCAACTCTATGTCAGAGCCAGGAGTCTTGTTC
Source organism: Cabassous unicinctus (assembly GCA_029593785.1). NCBI lineage: Eukaryota > Metazoa > Chordata > Mammalia > Cingulata > Chlamyphoridae > Cabassous > Cabassous unicinctus. Next base: position 13,260 of record JAQZBX010048733.1, read on the forward strand.
CTGAACATTCTCAGAGCCCAGGATACCTGACATATTCATTCTACTAGCAATGAGCAAGTGGAAGCCACATCAGCCCTGGAGGGAGGGCAGAAGGGGGCCGGCCTGCAGGTAGTGCTGTGGACACTCTGAACACATCATTAGGCCCAGGGCGCTGGTGCAGAGAGAGGCTGGGAGGGGCTTCTTGGCAGGGTCTGGGGCTCCTTCTCCTTGACTAGGGAAAGTTTCCCCAGGGAAGTCAGTCTTCTTCCAGCCTCTGTAATGTCCTCACTTTTTTACTTTATCAAAAAAGTGATAACTTTGCTATTCAAACTTGCAGGGCAGATTACAAAGCCTGCATAGAACATGGGGTTGGAGCAGTTCTCAAGCGTGAGGGCCTGCATGGCTTTCCTAGGTCATTTATTTCATTTATTCCCTTCTCTGAGTTTATAAAATACTTTATTATTTAAAATGTTTTTTAGTTCTTTCCATACAATTTACAAAACACATTTTAACTCTTCTGACTCCATCTTCAAATAACACCAACCACAAAGCACTATGAGGTGCAGCTGCCTAATAACAGAATATCCCCACCCAACCTTCCTGTCTCTTATAGCATCACAGTCATTCATTTAGCTTCTCCATGAGCTATAATCTCAGGATGCTTTACAAGTAGGGCTTAAACAATTATATTTTAGTTCAAACAAAATAAAAAAATAAAGTATTTGATTATGCCCTCTTTTATTTATTTCCTGATATTCTTTCATTTTTATGGAGACAAAAATCTTTGACATATAATTTTCCTTTTCCCTGAAGAATTTCTTTTAACATTTCCTTATGGACAGTTCTGCTAGCAGTGGAGTCTGCATTTCCTGTTTGTTTGGATGTTCATTATTTCTGTTTCACTTTTTTCTCTTTTCTGGAATTTTATTTTTAGAGAAGTTTTAGATTTACATTTATAAAAATATTACACAAAATGTATAGGGAATTCACATATAACACCCCCTACATCCACACACATAATTTCCCCTATTATTGACATCTTAGATTAGTGTCATACATTTGTTACAATTGATGAGCAAATTTTGAAACATTGTTACTATCCAAAGTCTATAGTTTACATTATCATTTACACTTTGAGCTGTACAGTTCCATAGGTATTGACAAATGGGTAATGTCATGTGTTCATCATTGCAGTATTATACTGAAGAATCTTACTGCCCCAAATATACCCTTTTCCAACCATTCATTCCCCTCCTCCCTTATGAACCCTGCAACCACTATTATAATTCTTCCACCAACCAAGATAACATCTACAATAACAATTAGTCTACTTTGGCCTGTGGCCAAACCCTGCTCCCCCATGATTGTTAATTATCCAATCCCATGTGACCTAGGACAATGTCTGCTTTGAAATTCCCAGGCTGAGAGGGGACCCAGATATTTATAAGGGAAGTGCTGGGATCCTAACTCCCCCTCAGCAGAAACCCACAGCTTTAGGAAAATAAACTCCCCTGGGTCCCTTGTTTCCCCTCCTCCCTTTTCTCCATGGAATCCTCATAGTTAGGAAGATAAGCACTCCCCACACTGCTCCTTTCAACTGCAATTTACAACTCCAAACAGATAATGACTCTTTTCCTCCCTAATAGCCCTGTGCTTTAGGAAGATAAGCTTTTTCTTTTGTAACCCTGCCTGCCTGCTTGCTTAGGGCTTTGGCCAATTCGAGTTCTGCTTAGAGTTCCTATATAAACTTATGAAAATAAAGAAATGGGACTCAGATTTTTTTTGGAGACTTGATTCTCCTCTGGGCCCACGCGTAATAAAACTTTGTTCATCAGCCACCCCCCCCACCCCCCCAGAGTGCTGCTTGGGTTTTTCATTACATCTGATGCAACAATATCATGGGGCATATGCGAGAGATTACCTTGTACATAGCTGCAAACACTTCCCATTTTGGGGGATGGAATTTGTCCATCACCATTGTTTTGTTGGTTTACATGTCAAGCCAAAATAACTGGAAAGTTGGAGATGTCTAATAGTCTTCTGGGATTCAGAGCTCAACTAACATTTGAAGAGGCCAAAGATTTAAATCTCTGTGAAGCATACTTAACAGGTACATTGAAAATTATAGGCTAATATAAAAGGATTAGAGGAATTATAAATGAGGATAACTATATTATTTGGGGGAAATAGATAATCATATATTCACAGCTATGGCCTGCTGAAGGGATATTGATTTAATCATTCTGTGTGCATAGCCTCTGTTGTCCAGATGTCCCAAGAGCCCTTGGGACCACTCTTATTTGAGGCTTTGTTCACTGTTGCAGTTAATGAATTTTATCTGAAACCTGAATAAGTGCAACCACTGGTATGACCTCCTGACTCATGTTGAAATCTCTTATGAATAAAAACTCTTTTGGTCAAGGTCTTTTTCCAAATGCATCACTGATTTATGATTGGTATCAGGGAGGCCCATCCCAGAGACTCATGCTCCAAAACTGGGGCAGAACAGTCTCTAACAAGTTGTGCTTGGAGAATTGTATATCCATAGCCAAAAGAATGAAAGATGTTTCCTATCTTATGCCCTATAAAACACTAATTCAAGATGGATCAAAGACCTAAATATAAGGGACAGAACTATAAAACTCATAATATAATGTAGGGAAACATCTACAGAACCTCATGGTAGGCAATCATTTCATGAACTTTACACCCAAAGCATGAGAAACAAAAGAAAAAAAATACATAAATGGTACCTTCTCAAATTTAAAAACTTTTGTGCTTAAAAGGAGTTTGTCAAAATAGTGAAAAGGCAGCCTTTTTAATGACTGAAATATTTGGAAACCACATATCTGATAAGGTCTAACTTTCAGCATATATAAAAATATCCTGCAACTCATTAATAAAAAAGACAAACTACCCAGTTGAAGAAGGGGCAAGAGATTTGCACAAACCTTTTCCAAAGAGGAAATACAAATGGCTAAAAAGCACATGAAAGATTCTCAACATCACTAGCTTTTAGGGAAATACAAATCAAAACTACAATGAGAAATCATTTCATACCTAATAGACTGGCTAATAGAATTCACTCAATATTCAGTTCACATCCAAAAATATAAAGACTTTTCAAGTTAAGTGACAGAGGGATGGAGACAGTGAAATGTTCAGGCTGCATCTCTAATGACATACTACTCATGAGGCATAACACATCTGGGTAAATGACCTTCTTGTATACAATTCCCAGAGAAGGACATAGAGGCATACAGACTCTAAACGGGCCTTGTGATCACCACATCCTGGTACATAAACCCTCATATAACCCCCCTCCCTACACATATGTGAGTATGGGCAGGGCCTGTGAGTCTCTTGTAACCAATAAATATGACAAAAGTAAAGGATGTCACTCCTGTGATAATGTGAGTTATATGAAACACTGTCTTGACAGCAATCTCACTCTGTCATATTTCTCACCACAGCTGACTTGAAAGAGGCAAGCATCCATTTTCCTACAGCCTCCAAGACATAAATTCTGCAACTAATCCTATCCCTTCCCAGATGGGTCACAGATAAAGAATGTAGCTTGGATAACACCTTGATGAAGCCATGTGAAAACAGAGAAGAGGATCCAGCTAAGAAATCCTGACTGCCTATAGAAGAGGGAGTGAGGTAGAAGAAGGGTGGTGATTTAAAGTACTAATTTTGTGGGAATTTTTATGGAGCAAATTAAACACACACACACACACAAACACTTACAAATATCTGGACAATAGCATTAAACAGGTGCTCCAAAAATATGTTCTTTATATCAAGGTTCCAATATGAACAAACTCATTCATATTATGCAATTATTAGATACATGAAACCCAGTCAACCCCTCAAGTTCTTTCTGCTCAATCTTAGATGGAGAGGAGTGAAAGTTATTTAATATTGGACGAGATGGCTCAATGCACCATGGGAAATGAGGTTGGTGGAACCTAGCAGAGAGCTGTAGCCTTGTGGACATGAGCCAGTAGCTACAGAATGACCACCAGGTGCTGCCTGGGCTCACTGTTCCCTCCAAAGATACCAGGGGCAAGTACACAAGCTGGCACCAAGGGGGCATCAGGAAGGGCTTCCCCCATGGCCATTTCCACCCACTTCACAACTCTTGGGATGGAGACAAAGGTTCTGGAGATTGGACATAAAATCCATCACAGCACCAGGCTTCAGGGGAGATTTTTGTTGCTAGGGAGTGGCTGCTAACTTCACCACAGAAAGCCCCTTCTTGTCCCCATGCGGCCTCCACCAGGGCACACAGTAAAAATCTCTGGTCTGCCCTGGGAAACTGTTACAGTTGTGGCAGGTGCCCTCTTTAGAGCAGAGCATGAGGTTATCCTACCGAGGATGAAAGTTCCCGATAGCCTGAGAACCTAAAGCACAAAATTCAGGATAGCAGACTGAAATCTGAGGACACTGGTCTTTATTACTGAGTGAGAGACACAGTGAGGGAAAGACAATGGTAACCCAGACAAGCACCTCTTCTGTGGGTGGGTGAGAGGAGATACTTAGGACCCACTGAGCACAAGGAGCAGTTGCAGGTGCAGGGAGGTGGTTAAGGACTGGTTTCCTGTCAGAGCCTGGAGCTTCCTATGCAGCTAACTGTTTCCCCAGGGAGCATGTTTAAATTGATGTTCCTGTGCCTATCAGTGAGTTTATAACTTATAAAAGTTTTTACACAAATAAATCTACCAATATCTGTCCTCTGTACCCCATAGATATGTTCTTCCAACATGAAAAATACACTTACCCCATCCTAATTTCCTAAAAGACTTAAGTCACCTCAATATCTTCTCAATCACATCAAAATCAGTTATGAATGTGGCCTATCCTAGGGAAAATTCCTCTCCATCTGTGGACTGTAAAATCTAGAGTATAATTTATCCTTTTCCCATATATTATGGTGGGACAGATAAAGGAGAGCTATTTCCATTCTAGAATGGAGACATTGGAAGGCAAATCATGCTTATAGGACACAGGCAAGTGAGAAACTTATCAGGGCAATCTCCATGAAACTTCAAAGGCTGAGGGTAAACCCTTGATTTATTATTTGTCCTCCTGCCTGCAGGAATGGCACCCCACACATTCCAAGGACTTATGCAGTGGCCATGCTATCCCTGAATGCTGGGGCCAAATCCAAAATCTCTGTAAGCATTGGAGTGGGGGACTCAATCTGTTCCACCCCCTCCATGCACTCTTCTGTCTTCTCCCTAGGAGATGTCTTTGGTTCATACATCTGCTCCCATGATTCTGTCTTTTCAATCTCTGTCTATCTACATCCAGGCTGGCAGTGCTTCTGCTCATACAATGGTCTCAAAAAATTTGATGATTTACCATTCAGTTTGAGTCAGTTCAAGAAATCCCAGGAAAAGTGACTTTCCACAGATTCTTTCTAGACAATTATATTTCCAATTATAACTTCCTCTGAAGTGGCTGACTGGATCTATGTGTCTTATGTCTAAGCCCCTTAGAAAAGAATGGTTCAGCTAAACCCTCAATTGGAGCCCTGAGTCTCAGAATTTTCCTCCAGGGACCTTGAGGATATTGGAGGTTAAGAGAATTACTTCTGGTCCTATTCTCAGAGTTGACAATTTGCACAAAATCATTGTTTACTGTTTCTGGCTCCAATGAACATCAGAATACACTTCCCTCATGTTTCTGCCTTTGTATAACAATAATCACCTTTCTTTAAGTTTCCAATAGCATAATTTCCTTCTAAGGTTCCATTGTAAGTCCCTTTAGCATCCATATTTTTACCACCATTCTGCCTTTAATGGATTATGCATTCACTAAGGTGGAAGAAACTTTCTCTCCTTTCTGACCTATTCCTGATCCCTCCCCAGAAATGTCATTAATATCCTTAATTTCTATTGGTAGTTTTTTTTCAAAGCAGTCTAAGTATTTCCTATGAATAAATTTAAAATTCTTCCAGCCTTTATGCATTAACCAATTGCAGGCCACTTCCCTATTTTTAGGCATTTTTAATTGCAGCACCCATTTTCTGGAACCAATAGCTGTCAGAAATTGTTTGACTGCTATGTCAAATACCACAGGCTGGTTGGCATAAAAAGAGGAATTTATTGCTTCACAGTCTCATAGGCTAGAAGTCCACCATCAAGGCATCAGCAAGACCCTACCTCCTCTCTCATGTCTATAGCATTCTTGCACTGGGTTACCACACTCATTTGGGCTTCTTGGCTTGCATCTTTGCCTCCCGTCTCATGATATCCTTGTGACACCATGTCACATGATATCCATGTGACACATATCCATGTGACACATATCCTTGTGCCTGCTCCTCCAGTTGCCACTGCCTTCCAGCTTCTAGATGCTCTCATGGTCTCTGAATATCCTCTCTTAATGAGGACTCCAGCCATATGGATGATGGTAAGGCCTCATTCAGTTTTGCCACATCTCAAAGTTTCTTAGAGGATCCTAATCACAACTTAGTCCATAATTTATAGGATAATATATTTCAAAGTGTCCTAATTAGAAATGAATTCACACCCACAGGAACTTTGGTTAAGATTATGCAGATGTCTTTGTTGGTAGACATGATTCAATCAAACCCAGGTACATTAAATACATTTGGTGTTAACTCCTGATTATAACTGTAATTTGGATCTCTGTAGCAGATATCAGTGTCTGTTTCCTCTCATCTTCCATCACCCACTGAGGGCAGGGCAGTGCCTTCCACAATTGAGTCCCTCAGGGCCTGGTGCTCAGCAAAGGATCAATGAGATTATAGTTTTTGTGGTGAATCCTTTTTCCTTCCTTTTGCCTGAATGGGTGTCAGCCACCATTCACCTGTCCCATGAATTAATTATTTGTATTCTCTTAAACTCTGT
>JAQZBX010048734.1:0-20117 GCA_029593785.1 Cabassous unicinctus
ATGAAATGAACTCTCTCCAGGCTGAGCACAGACTTTCATATGAAAAGGCTTAAAAGAGCTGAATTCAGGACTGTCCTCCAGGACAACTGCATTTGCTGTTGCATTCATGATCCTGGCAATCTATAATTTTTCTGATTTAAAGTGGTTTTCTATTTTCAGCATTTTAAATCTTGTTCAAACTATTCTCAAGTGCTTTTATAGAACACTTCGTATTGTCACTAAAGAGCAAAAGAGCAAATGTGACTGGAAGGAGACTTCCAGAGAGATGTCCTCCAAAAGGTTAAGTTTTTCACCATCAGTTTCCACCGAATCCTAAATGTTAGGAAGTTACTAACTAAAGATATTTGTTATCTGAGCTGGGATGCTTATGGCCCACATTCACAGGATTTTGTGAGCCTATAGAGGAAAAAGAAACTCTGTTCAGGAACTCAGATTTACTTAGGAATTCTTCTTAATTAATTTTGAGTCACTAATTGAGAGAAAGGAATATTTTACTTAAGGTAAAAATGAATGAACTTGCAAAAGAGCAGTTAGTGATTGCTATCTCTAGAGAAAGTGTTGTCTGCAGATATGATGCCTTGTCATAGATTGAGCCTGTTACATGCCTAAATGTATTCATAGAGTTAGGTATGACCAGTGACTTCTTTTTTGGTATTTTTCTGTAATGGTAACACTAGAGTTTTGCTTTACAGGTAAGTTGGATTTAAATATATGTTTCTATTATCACATGTCTTTTTGAAAAATGACCCAAAATACTCAGGAAAACACTCACTTGAAATATTACAAGGAGCCAAGGTGGCGCAGATGAAATATTACAGAGGCAGACCATAGATCAAGAAGTAAATATTTTACTTAATCATTTTCCTGATAATAAAGGCAATATATTCTCTTGAAAGAAACTAGGATCACAAAATTGATTTTTAAAAAGAACATAAAATTGTTCATAATCCAAAATTCAAATAAGTACTATTATTTTACTGTCTACTTTAGAGTTATTTCTATTATATATGTCATTTAATACATGTGATATTATATAATATAAATTCAGTTTTATATTTTCATTTGTCCACTATTATATTTAAATCACTTTAACATATCAATAATTCTTACAATCACTTTGATGCCTACCTCATATTTCATAACTATACATCAGAATTCTTAAATCTGTTCCCCTTTGTGTAGACATTTTAGTGATCTTAACATTTTCAATTGTGAAAAATATATTGTGAAATACAACCTGTATGCATAAGTTTTGCCAATAAATTTTTATTTCAAATAGATTCCTAAGAGTAAAGAGTATTGGACCATGACTATAACTAAATTCAATATCCTTTTTATACAAAGTCACCTTTATTTCCAGAATATTAAATACCAAAACACACTCACCAGCACTGGATAACAGAGTTCTTATACATCTTTAAGTTGCCAGTAAAAATTTTTTCACATTTTAAATTGCCTTTTGATTGCCTATAAAATAGAGTGTATTTCAGATGTCTAACTTTTTTATGAGAATTTCCTTTTTATTAGTTTTGACCTTTCCTTTTAATAGTATGCCTCGTCATTTTCTTTATTTGCAAATGCTGTTTCTACAGTAACATTTTCTGTCACTCTTATTGCAGATTTGTTTCAAGTTTGTTCACTGTCTTACTGTATTTGAATCTATCAGTTTTAAGCTTTGTTTTATACACTGCATTTTTGCATAATGTGCCACTCCTATTCAGAAGTAAGTTACATATTTATGTATTTGTCTGTTTTTGAATGGGTCAATGCTTTAAGTTTTAAATACATGCATTTATTTTTTACTTCTTTCCTTTTATTTGTAATTAAATAAAGAGAAGACTTATTTTAGTTTGGGGCATTTCTTTTCTCTTATTTAATTAATTAGAGAAGTAGGTTTAAAGGGAAATCATGCAGAAAATATAAACTTCCTATATAACCAATTCTTATGATCAAAACCTTGCATTAGTGTGGTACACTTTTTTTTTAACAGATCACTATTATTATAATTGTGCTATTAACTATATTCCATATGATAATAATTTGGGGGTAAATGGAATATTTGCCATTAGGATACAGCACTGATGTAAGTAATAATAATGTTCATTTATTTCTTTATGTTTTTTGTTATTTATCCTAAGTTATATATGAAACAATTTGGCATCAATAAGGCCATAGTCCTTATGTAACATCATGGGGCTACTTAACAATGAAAAGAAAATATAGTCAGTTTATCAAAAAAAACATGCTTTGAACAATAAATACGGTGCATTTATGTCCTCATATTAAAATATCTCTTTGCTAAACAGGCCCAGAGAATGTGTCATAACCTTCCTTAAATGGACACTTAAAATTTATTATGACAGAGATTTCCCAAACAGTAAATTCTAAAGTTATAAATAATTTTGGGGAATATTGCACTGCATCAGCCTGTTTGTTTTATCCTCTTCAAGATATCATTCTTGCAGAGGTGTTTGATAAAGAATCTATGTAAAAAATTACGAAATCTAAGTAATTTTGTATCAGTGAATCATGAGCTCAGAAACCTAAATGCCACTGGGTTTTTTTCTGCAGCTTTAAGTATTCACCCAGTTCTGTTGAGATTAATGTGGGACTATACAATACATAATTTCAAATAGCTCTCACCTGATGTTTGATATTTATCTTGAAACAAGTTAAACCTAGCAAGGACAAGAAACTCTGCAGCTTATAAAACCATCAGCCTGAATAACTAGAAAACAACAAAGGAAGGTAGACACTCATATAATCAACCTTCTGCTCGTCCTCAAAGGTATTATTTATACTCTTGATTTTCTATTTTAAAAAAAAATGTGGAAGTGATTGGGAAAGGATTCAGCTATGAATGATTGCAGGAAAGATGCCTGGATTTCCATCATTGTTTTCTGGAGATATATTATTTTCTCCACCAAAATTTATCTAACACCTTTGTAATCCCTCTGTTATTTGCAGACAAATCAATTATCCAAATACAAAACTGGAATCATGGGGCCATGAACAATGTGACAGAAATCATCCTGCTCAGAATGGTGCAGAATGCAGATTTACAGAAACTCTTGTTTTTCGTGTTTACACTCATCTACTTTGTCACCCTGACAGGGAACCTGTTCATAGTTGTGAACATCATTACCAGCCAAACCCTGGGCTCCCCCATGTGCTTTTTCCTGTTATTTTTGTCATTCATAACTGGCTTCTACTCTTCAATTACACCCCCCAAAATGGTATTTGACTTCTTGCTGAGAAAAAAAAAATCTCATTGGATACATGACACAGGTCTTTGTGGAACATTTCCTTGGGGCATGTGACGTCATCCTACTCACGGTGGTTATGGCCTATGACTGCTATGTGGACATCTGCAGGCTCTGCACTACATGATCACAATGAACAGGACCACATGCATTAATGGGCATGAGCTCAGGGAAAGGAGAATCAGCAGGGGAAATCCCAGGTTGGCCTATAATGGCCATGTGGGGAAGGGTGGCTGCCCTTCTAGATGAATGGTGACCACAAAAAGAATATGGGGTTGCCCACTTGATTTTCTGTTGTGAAACTCTCTGTGAGTACAGGGATGTCCCAAAGACACAGGTAAGAGTAGAGCATGTGCTGCAAGAACAGAACATATTGAAGTTTAGCATATAGCAGTCACTGCCATGCAGCAGTGGGCTGGCCATTGTTATGGGTGATACAGTTAGCTACAGCAGATTGTCTGGAGAAAAAGAAATCTGCCATTTAAAGGAGGAGGAATGGGAGGTGGAAGAAAATAGTGATTCAGATGTAGCAAGTATAAAAGAAGAATATTTAAATCTTAATGTTTGAACACTTATGCAAAGGAAGGCTAAACCACAAGATACCACATCCTGCATAAGCACGAGTGTTAAGCACAGCACCTGTCAGTGAAACCATGCCTGTAAGAGAATATTCTGGAAGAAAGTAAACTGAGATAAGGAAAACATTTTGGCAGCAATGCTGAAAACTGCTTGCCACCTGCATGGTATACCTGGGGGCTAGTGGGGGCTGCTGGAAATAGTTCAAATGCTAGAAAAGTGGGAAAATTTACCAACATTAATGTTACTAATAAAATAGTTTAATTGCTTAGTTAATAAATGAAAGAGCTTTATTTGTTTTGAAGTAAAACCTTACTAGAAACTGTAACTAAGAGTTAAGGTCACTATATAGATCATTTTATATTATAAAACAGCAAAAAGATAATATGTGAAATCACTATAACTGGGTAGATGTAGCCTAAACCTACAGTTGTGATGATAGTCTTAGACTAATTTACCTTTGTTTATGGTTACTTCAGGTCTAGCCTCACACTTGTGCATGCTTATTATAGTAATGGTAATTCTTAACTGAACTTAACTTTGCTTATGTTTATGTCAGAACCGGCCTCCACCTTTGTAACGGTATATACTGGAATAAATTTTCTCATGTGAGGCCTGTCAAAGTTGAAATGAGAAATGAGCAAAGCTCTGAAGTGAAGGAAAATGACATAGATTGTATTTTAAAACATTGGGAATATTTTGGTAAAAGCCAAAACTAAAAAAAAAATGAAATTCTGGTGCAAAACTATGTAGTCACAGTGTGGATTAGAATAATCACAAATAGCCTATGAAGAGAACTTTTGAGTATAATGTTATTTTACAGTTAAACTTATTTTGTAAGAGAATGAAAATTACAAGTAACATTAGTGAGTTGTGTTTTCATGTCCAACTCTATTTGTGTCTGAATCATAGTTTCTCCTGTAATTCCTCAATTTAAACCTTTTAACAGCCTTAAAATGAGGGTCATTAATAATCCAATTGTCACATTTCTGTAAATAACAGAAAATGTCCATGATAAATATGAAATGATCTTTTCTTAGTTATGATTAAAACAAATTAAACAATTGTAATATATTCCAGAAACTGGCAGGGAGTATGCATTTAAGATTATTCACAATTTAATAATTTAATTTTATTAAAGGTAAAAGAGGTTTTAGCCTCCTGGTGAAGAAGGAAGAAAAAATAACCTCTCTTGCATAAACTATAATTTTTCCAATTTTATTTACCTTGGATGCGCTTTCCCTAGGCTTAAAGAATATCAATTAAATAAATTATCCATTATATGTTTTAAATCAGTAAGATGATGAAAATTGTAAGATTTTGGGTAATGAAATTATTACAAACCTCTTTTAAAATTGTTTTGCTTAAATTGAAATGAATAGTTGTTGTTTTTTTAATCTTCACAAAACAGAATGAGGGATATAAGACTTAAATGGATACAAAAAGAAGTAAAATGTTTGTGGATGTGAATTCATAGTCAATGCTGACTAAAATTTGATAAGTTTGTTTCAAGGAATGTGTTTTATCCTAAGACAAGATGGCTGGGTTTCATAAAGTGTGGTTGGAAAAATGTAAGACAAGACTTGAATAAATATAGAAACTTGTAGAAGGTAGCATTAAGTAAGGAAATGTGTTTTATAATGGTGAAATGTGTCTTGTGATGAAGTAACTATAGTCTATGTAGTTATGAATTGTAGCAGTTTGATATTGTTTATGAATTCAAAAAATTGATTTGGGATTATGCTTGTGAACTGGTCTTTTCCTCTGGGCATATTAGATTAGATTGGATTCAGAGGTTTCACTTTTATTTGATTAAGTAATGATTAAGGCATGGATTGAGTCATGTCAGTAGAAAATTGAGTCCTCACTTCCTTGGTGGAAACTCACAGAGAAATTGACATGGCAGAAGAGAAAGGCAGAGTTTTGAGCTGGAGCCCTGGGAAGTAAACACACAGAGAAACAGATACCTGAGGAAATAAAGAGGGCTCCATTAAACATGGCAGAGGCCCTGGGAAGAGGTAAGCCATTCACCTGACAGTCTATAGCTTACCTTGTAGAGAGAGCAGAGCAGTTGAGTCCAGAGAAGAATGAGCCCCAGGAAAGAGATGAGACTTTTTCCAGGCAACAGATGATATTGGAAGAAGCTGGGACCATGGAGCCAAGAGTAGAGGAGGGAGCCTGAATCCTTGCAAACATGGCAGCCATCTTGCTCCAACACATGGCAACAGACTTTAGTGAAACAATTAACTTATGCTTTATGGCCTGGTAACTGTAGCTTCTACCCCAAATAAATACCCTTTATAAAAGCCACCAGATTTCTGGTACTTTGCATCAGTATCCCTTTGTCTGACTAATACATGTATAGTTACAGGAAGTTTACAAAAGTATTTCCTAAACTGAAATATTTAAATGGATAATTCCAGGAAGTCATTATTAAGTAGAAACCTGAATTGATATTTATAACAAAAAGTAAGTTATGATTAATTATAACAAGATTGTAAAGCATCTTCTAAACTCTAAGGTATTTAAATGGCTAATTCCAGAAAGCTATTATTAAACAAAAACCTAAAATGATATTGATAACAAAAAATTACTTCATAACATGGAAACAGGTCAGAGGCCACCTCAAACTGAATAATAAAGTGGTGGTAGGAGGAAGATCATGATTCTATTGGGATTTTAGGTTTTCCTAAAATCATGGAAAGAGTTTTTTCTAAACTATTAAAGTAAAATAACTGTTAATTAATGTAATCATGGTAAAAGTATAGAAGTAAAATGTATACTTCCAATGCAGTTCATTTCATATGTTTTAAATTGCATTGAAAGTATTTAGAAAGTGTATAAAAATTAAAAGAGATAGACTTCAGCATTGTCAGATTCTCTTGTGCATTCAAACCAGGCCCCCAGTAACCTGCATGATGCCTCTTCTTTTGAATTATTGTTTAGGTCCATCACTACAACCCCTAAAACAATAAAAGTATCTATCACATCTCAGGACTTACTCTTAAGTGGATGGAGAGTATGTTGCAATTTTTGACTCCTGAGGCAGCCAGTGATGGTTCAGAATAACCAGGTGTACAATGGGCATTTCCTCCAAACAGGTTCTATTTCATAGTGCTATAGGGCACTATGCATCATGGCGGTGAATATGTGGAAATGGTTAGAGTTCAATGTTAACACATTATAATAAGTATAACTAAAACTGTTCATTTATAAATGTGATTGTGGCTGAAAGAGGTAGTCTAAGATGGTAAATGTTAATTGAAAGACAGCTAGAGTTAATCTAGGGACTTATAGTGTAGTGATTTTGGTGCCAGGTGAGTATTATGGTTAATAATGCAAATACAAGAATGTTCCTCTATTTCAAGGTTTTAAGAATATGGTCATACACTGTGTATTAGTCAGGGTTCTCTTGGGAAACAGAATCAACAGGGGATATCTGTCAATAATATGAGATTTTATAAGAGTCTCTCATGTGTCTGTGGGGATGCACAAGTCCAGGTTCCACAGGCAGGTGGCAAGCCAAGGGCTCAAATGGAAGTCCTATGAAAGGTCCTTGATGAGTTTCTAGAAGTTTGCTGTCCAAAGAGAAGCTAGAAAATTCTCTCAGAATGTTGAACTCACTTCCCCTTTTGCAGCATTCAATTGATTGGATAAAAGTGTCACCCATTGCTGATGCAATCTCCCTGATTGATGCAGCTGTAATCAGCCAGCCATGCAGTAATCTCACTGGTGATCAAAGTCCATAAATGCTCTTGTATTACAATTAGTCCTGTGCTTGCTGGACCTAACACCTGGACACAATTACCTGACCAAGTTGACACTTTAGCCTAACCATCACAGAAAGAATCTCTCTTTATACCTCTCCTAGCTGTCCTAGGCATAACCACTCTTGTGGCAACTGGGGGTGGCAATTTATACTAAACCTAGCAGGTCTTCCACAATCTCTCCCTCAAGTTAACTGTATCTTCAAAATTGTAACTAAGTTTAATTCTCCCAGAATCAATGCCTTCCAGAATAAAGTATTAATCATGTGGGAATTTCATCCAGTTCCAATTATGGTGCCAGACCAACATTCCCTCAATCTCAAAAGAATTGCCAGAGAGTTTCACACCCTGTCAGTCAGGGACCACTGCCCTTAACCAATAAGAAACAGCTACAGAAAAATGACCATTGAATTTCAGTACCCCCTTAAGAATGAGGGTAACCTTCTGAGGGAGGAGTTGAGGCAGGTTAGTATAGGAAACAAGGGAGGTAGGTGGTCAGAAAAAAACTCACCACATACCCTGGTCACGAGGTGCAGTTTGACTATCACGGACTGAAAAGAAGTCCTGGATAATTCTAAACAGAAAAGCCTCCCCATTAGTTCTCTGATAGCTGACAGGAGAAGGTAGAAGACACCCAATCAAGGTTGCAAATAGCTGGGACCTCTATATGTGTCTATTTGGACCCTCCTTATGCCTAAACTAGCTTTTGGTGTCACTGTAGAAAACTCAGGGAAATTAGAAGGGGAAAATATATGGTATTGGAAGTGATTTTGTAAGACTCCTCTATCTGGGACTTTGTTATTTACTACTGGAAATGCTTGTATACTGTTGGACCAGCATGAACTGCCCCCTATTGTTTCCTGTAAACATCTTTCTTTTCACCCATTGTGCCATAACCAGTATCTTTCTACAGTAGGTTTCAGCAGTAGCCCATGCCCACAATTGAACCCAATGTTGGATTTGCAGAGACTTACCATCTTTGGGTGCTACTGGCCTTCCTTGGACTCCTGAAAGTTTGACATTGTGAAACACCTTGCTAGCATGGCAGAATAAGATCAACTGACAAGTTTGGAACAAGAGATTTTCATTTAAGACTGAGAATCAGCTGCCATCTTTCAATGAGATCCATAATTACAGTTTCTCCCTTGACAAGTGAATAAAAGCTGAGGCCTTTATTAGGACATGCTGTATATAATGGTTTAGAATGGTTAATGGCTGAGCCTGTCACTTTAGATTGCTTCATCCTTGTCTGCATGGAATGTCAAGAGGGAATCTGTGATGCGGGGTGGTTACACCCTGCATTGGGTAATTTTACTATCAAAACTAGATGTAGAGTTAAGAATACCCCCTGGTGATTCTACCCATTGTCCATTTTTCTGCCAGGTAGAACTGCAATTGTGACTGAAAAACACATAATGGCATCAATCAATCACACTGTGCATGCCCTGAAAGACTCCAAAGTAACAATTTCCTTACTAAATGAAGAATCCACTCAAATATGAAAAGTAGTTTTATAAAGTAGGATGGTTTAGATATTCTTACTACATCACAAGGTAGGGCATGTGCCCTCATTAATGTTCACTGTTGTGTATACAATCATACCTTGGTACTTGACTGCTTTGAAACATTGAATTTGATACTCAATGCATTTTGACATGGAAATTTTTCCCCAATATTCATCATTTGGTGTTTGACATGCAGGCCAAAACTTGTTGGTGTTAGTTGCCTGGTGAATCACTAGCCTTTCCGGGTGAAATAAAGTTTCACACATTAGTCACATGGTAGCTCTTGCCCTGTGTAAATCCCATTACCATCTTACCTTAGCTTTTGTGGTCATTTTGTGAATTTTTGTATTTTTTTTCTCATTATGAGTCCTAAGAAAATGAACAGTGACAGCACTGAGTAGAAAACAAAATTACTCTGCACCACTGTTGAACAAATAAAAGAAATAATAGGTAAATATGAGTGCATATTTGCATTACTGATCTTGCTAAGGAATATGATATGGCTAAAACAATGGTATCCACCATCATTAAGAATAAAGTAGTGACCAAAAAAGGCTAATGTAAACATAGTTAAAGCAATTACAAAGCAGCATAACCAAACACTTGAGGAAGTTGAAAATCTGTTATTAATTTGGGTAAATGAGAAGAAGTTAGCAGTCAACTGTGTATCAGAAGCCCTGATCTGTGAAAAAGCAAAATTAATGCATGCCTCTCTTTTGAAAAATAAACTGGAACTAAATTCTGAGAGTGTTCAAAATTTTAAGGTCAACCAGAGCTGTTTTGATAATTTTAAAAAGAAAACCAGCATCCATAGTTTTGTGAGGCATAGTGAGGCAGTGAGAACTGATAAAAAGGCTGCTGATGAATTTGTTAGTGAATTTCAAGTCTACATAGAGCCTTAAGGTTTTGTTACCCACCAAGTTTTTAACTGTGATGACACAGGAGATTTTGGGAAAAAATGCTGACTAGAACCTACATCATAAAAGAAGAGATAACATTACCAGGCCAGAAATTATGGCCAGAAATTGTGACTCAGAGACACTTCAAAGGGTTTGAGTGTAACTCAAACCTGCAGGTACAGAGGGTACAGTTGTGAAGGATATTGTATCTTTGGGCCAATCCATGAATCTGGAGGTTGATACTGCTGATGTTGAGGAGTTAGTGGAGGAACGTCATGAAGAGCTCAGCCTAGAGGAACTACAGGAACTACAGAAGGTGCATCAACAACAGGTGGCTGAAGAAATTTCTTCAGGTGAGGAGGAGATAAGGGTGGATGTCCCCAGTTCCTTGATAAAAGAAATGTGTAGTAAATTTATAAAATAAATTTAATGCAGAATTATTTGAATCAACATTTCAAAATGAACTTGATTAAGTGTTATGTTAAAAATGACTATTTCAATTAGAGAATAATTTTCCAAATTGAATCTTATACAATGTGGGATTGATTGATGTGTGATGAATAAAATGTAAAAACTTCTGTTTAAAAAAAAATGTTTGTAAAATGGGCAGAAGATCAAAACTTTGTGGAAAAGTACCATCTGAACAAAGATCTGGCAAGCAGAAATTTGAATTTACTGAATGACCATACAATTTCACACTCTGAGGAATTCTGAAAAGAAGACAGAATTAATCCTCATTGGATAAGTTTTTAATGAAGGTGGCAGAGTCTATCAGAGCCTTTGTTGCAAGTTGAAAAAAGGCAGAAAAGAGAAAGAACACGTGAAGTGCAAGTGCCTGATGTTCTATTGGAGGGAGACTGTCCTTTCAAGCAACACTCCACGTAACCTCGCCTCCTCACCACTCTCCTCCCACCATCCCATTAGGCCATAAACTCTTCTCAGAACAGGTAAATTGAAGATTTTACTTTATCTAACTATTTATTAATTATTAGGTTTATGTCTCATGTAAAGTAAATATATACAACACTATCTTTTACATATTGCCTTAAATTTGTGCATTGTTTTTGATTTGGTAACACATTAGATTTATTTAAATTATGATTTTGGGGAAAATTCTTTTGTATTCATTGTTTTTGGTACTTGTCACTCCTTCCTGAAACAATTAACAATGAGTAGGGAGGTACCGCTATATATTCCTGATCACTCCCATAATGTTCTGTGGAATATGGATGCAATGCTTGTCCTATGATCAATGAAGGCTGCTGAGGGGGAGTGGATTGTGGAGACTCAGGGCCCCCACTCCAAATCCTCAACACATAGCCACCTTCCTGATGCAGACATTAATTAAAGAATAACAACTCTCCCCGGAGGGAAGAGAATGTATAGATTGTATCATAAGCTATAATCTTCCCAAAGCTGTAAACATCCTTGGTATGTGTTCTTCCTATGAGCCTAGTGAAAACATGACCATATCCCATACATATACATCACGTGACCTTAGAAGAAACTCTGTTATCATACCTATGGAATGTCTTGTTCTGAAACACTTCTATCACCCCTCATTTTCTCATCTCTTTGTGGAACATTATCTTCATTCTCTGACTGGCCACCATGGGAGATGTTTTATTGTTTGTAATTCCCAAAAAAGCTATGCCTACGTGCCAGATTCATTCTTTGGTTTCACGATTGCACCAACACATGCACTTCAGGAGTTGAGTCAGAACACAAATTGTAACCCAAGGTGTTTAAAAAGGACAGTGTGACTTTGTCACAGTAGTGATGTTTGTTATACCAGGCTGAAATATTTAGGAGTCAGTGTGCTGTGATCTAGCTTCCATTTTCCCTCCTGAAGAAAGATTAGAAGTAATGAATTACCATGGCAAGATTAAGAGAACACAACCTGAAATACTCTACTACAAATGCCTTACATGATATTTAACTTAACCTTGGATTTTTCCTGAACAAAAATAAAATTGTACAAGTCAAGTCACAGATATTTCAGGGTTTGTTTGTTGCAACAGCAAAACACAGCTTTTTCTGACTAATATGCTGCATATCTTTATCTTCACAAAGATTTATGTTAAGAGAACAGATTAGCATAAACTTTCTTAATTATCCAGATCCTCAAATAGTGTAGAATGAATAAGTAACAATTCTTATAAATCAAGTTAAATTAAACCTTTTTCTGTTGTAATACTTTACACTACTGAAGTATTGAAATCAGAATGTTAAACACCATCTTTTCTCCATTTTCCTAATTGTAAAGTAATTGCTGAAGAAAATTGTAAAATTGTACACTAGATAGTTACAGCAGCAGTTATAAACTTGTGTTTGACCTTGGTTTTCAATAATCCTTGGGCAAATTTTCTAACTATTCTAGCCAGTCACTCTTCTACACATTTTTCTCAGCACATGTTCCAATTTTCACGTATTTCTTACCATCTTTATTCTGCAAATTTTCCTTTCAACTCAGAAGAAGCCTATATACCCTGTATTTTTCAGGATTGTAGGAACCATCTCAACCTTAAACATCCACATTAATAATTATATCTATAAAACTTTACATGTTTATGCCTTCTAGTACAAATGATGAAAACATGCAAAGTCCCCTAATTAATTTTAATATGTCTGGATGTGTTTTGCATATATCTGCAACCTGGCTCCTGTGTAATATTAGTTCTAGCTCCCCTGATAATGCATGCTGAAATCATTAATGCATCTGAGTAGAACTAAAGAAGAATTTAGCCCTAGAAAAAAAATCATATCGGAGGGAAAAACAAAATTCAATTGCATTCTTTTCTGTATGGAATCAATGATCATTCAGGTAGTGTTATTCTGTGACATTCCAGGAAATTCACAATAGGGATCAGTCTTATCCTATCCCTACTGACATCCTCTTACAGGGACAGAACTCTAAGTAGTCAGATTGATAGAAGCCATGCCCTAGAGCCCTATATAAGTGATTAAGTGTTCCACTGGATTCCCAGGAGCTCTCATTTTGCCTGAAAGAATAACCCTAAATGGTGGATCTTTCTGCATGTCAGAGTGATGCCATCCTTACTCATCATCATCTCCTTAAGTATAGAATAAAACTGAATTCAGTGTGCCAACTGAATTGCACCAACAGAAGAATCCCTTGGAATATTGCATCCAAATCCTCATCAGATGCTGAAGGAGAGGAAATGGAAATGAAATGCTCCTCCCTACAGAGTTTGTATTTTTCATCCTCTAGCTGTCTTTTGCAAGGAAGCAGGGATAAGTGGTATTTTCTCAAGACTTCTGTATTAATAGACATAGTCTCTGTCTCTAAGTTTGCAAGATTCTATTTCTTTCGGGTATATGAAAACCCTACTCTATTCCTCCAACTATATTATGGTTTACTGAATAGCAGACTGTCATAAAAATGTATTATATCCATTACTTTTAAATTGCTCATTAAGAGTGACAAATGCTGGAAACCCTGCTTCCTAAATTCTTCCAGATAACTATTAATTTCATTGACACAGTCTTCTCAGGTCTATTGGTAGTGTTTATTTTAGTGTTAACAGTGAAATTATTGAAAGTAGATGTAAGTAATATGAGTAAAATCTTATATATTTATGCATGTAGTTATTATTTTTGGTAATCTTCATTTCTTTGTGCAGATTCTTACTTCCACCTAGCATTAATCTCCCTCTATTTGAAGAACTTCCTTTATTATATCTTATACTTCAACTCTTCTGCTGATGTATTCATTTAAATTTGCATCCTGAAAACATCTTTATTTCATATTTTTTGAAAGATAGCCCTCCTGCAGTATGTCTTTCAGAAACAACTTAATCTCCCTAATGAAAAATGGGTAAGGAAATTCTAATACATTCATAAATTGTAGCACTTCCAAGCAGTAAAAAAGGAATGAACTACTGATATACATAACCACATGGAGAAATTTCAAATGCATTATGCAAAGTGTAAGGGGCCAGGCTAAAATGACAAATAAATTCAATTTCAGGAACATTTTGAAACAGGGAAAAATATAGGGATAGAGACCAATAAAGATTTGCATGAACCTGGAAGTAGAGGAGGGCTTGATTACAAAGGATAGGGGAATATTTTCAGTGGATGATTCCATCTTTATCAGGATGGTGGTGATGGTTACACAAATTATGATTTTGGAAACCCACAGAACTGTACAATTAAAGAGATGAATTTTTATAGTGTTAACGGGTATTGTATTTAAAAATTTTTGAACTCATTGATTCCCAACCTTTCAACATCAGAACTTTGGAAAATATAATAGAAGGCCAGATCCCATTTACAGAAGCACGAACAACAATAAAATCCAAAACAGTAAATACACAGAGAAAAGTGCCAATCCATAAAAGAAAAATATAAAGTACCATTAAGATTGTAAAAGAGGAATTCACTAAGTGAAAAAAGACCTTTCATGTTCATGAATAGAAAGTCTTAATCCTGTATAGTTATAAACTCTCCATAAATAAATCTTCTTAAATCAATTTCATTGAAAACACTAGGTGAAATTTGTTTTTTACTTAGTCTAGCTTATTTTAAATTTAATGTTAAAAATAAATATGCATGAGTTGGCCTAATTCTAAGAAAGAATAGTAATGACTGTATATTGGGCTTATCAGATACCAAATAGCATTGTAAATAAAATTCAATGATATCATGTGTTAGATGGCCCATGAATGAGATCAATAAAACAGAAGAGAATATTAAATTAGATCCATATATGTGTGAAAATTTAGAATATTTTACAATTGTGATTTCAGTAATGGTGAAAAGTTATTAAGCAAATATTAAAAAACACAAACATTGAGAACAACTCTTATAATTCATATTCTAATTAACTGTTCACCTTAAAATAAATTTTGAACTTATAAAAAAATTAAATTTGAAATATAAAACAAATAATTACTTAAAAATTAAATGTTAAAAAATGTGGAAGAATAGTTTGGTAAATGTGAAGCCTGGAAAGTATTGCTAAGCATTTCTTCAGCCTTACACCCAAAGCACAAGCAGCAACAACAAAAAAGGAGATAAATGGGACCTGCTCAAATTTGAATACTTTTGCACCTCAAAAGACTTTTTCAAAAGGTTGAAAAGCAGTCAGCTAAATGGGAGAAAATATTTGGAAATCACATATCCCATAAAGGTTTAAGATCCATGATATATAAAGGATTTAATACCCATGATTGTAATACAACTCAACAATTAAAAATAAAATACCCAATTTAAAAAGAGGTAAAAGACTGGAATATACAATTGTCCAAAAAAGAAATACAAGTGGCAAAAAAAAAAAAAAACATGAAAAATGTTCAACATCACTAGCAATTAAGGAATTACAAACGAAAACCACAATGAGATATATTTTCACACCATTTAGAATAGCCACCATTAAAAAGTACAAAAACTACAAGTTTTGGAGAGAATGTGGAGAGATAAGAATAATTATTCATTGTTGGTAGGTATGTAGAATGGTTCAGCCACTATGAAGGATTGTTTTTCAGTTCCTAAGGAAGATGAAATATACTCCCCCTGTAAATGGGCAATACCTCTACTAGGAATATACCCAGAAGAACTGAAAGTGGTGACACAAACATACATCTGCACACTGATGTTCATAGTGGCATTATTCACAATTACCAAACAATGGAAACAACCCAGTTGTCTGTCAACTGATGAATGTATAAACAAACTGTGGTGTCTAAATATGATGGAACATTATGCAGCTGTAAGATGAAATGAAGTCATGAAGCATTTGACAACCTGGATGAATTTGGAGGATATTCTGTTGAGTGAAGCAAGCCAGACACAAAACATCAAATATTGTATGATAGTGTTAAATATATTGTGTAAACTCATGCAGTTAACAATTCGAATATAGGTCACTAGCAAATAGAATAAGGGTAAAAATTTGAAAACTGATGGTTAATCTAAAGAATTGGTGAAAGGTTGTTTCTAAATCTTTGGAAATGCATAGAAATGGTGAAAGCACATCATAGTGTTTGTAACTAGCAGACCTATTAAACGGGTATGATAGTGGTTGAAAGAGAAAGTCTAAGGACATGTATATTATTAGAAGGAAACTGAAAAATAACATGGTGTAGCAGTTTGATATTGCTTATGAATTCCAAAAAGGGATATCGGATTATGTTTGAAAACTGGTCTGTTCCTCTGGGCATATTAGGGTTCAGAGGTTTCATTTTTGCTTGATTAAATTGTGATTAGGCATTTGGGCCACATCAGTAGGACCTTGAGTCCCTGCCATTTGGTGGGTGGTAACTCAGAGAGAAAACCACATGGCAGAGGAGGGAGGTTGGAGTTTTAATGCTGGAGCCCCAGGAAGTAAATACACAGAGAAGCAGATATGTGAGGAAAAAGAGAAGGCTCCATTAGACACAGCAGTGGCCCCAGGAAGAGAGACATTCCAAACAACTGATAGTTTACAGCTGGCCTTGTGGAGTGAGCAGAGCTAAGCCTGGGGAGGAATGAGCCCAGGGAGATAGACGAGAATTATCCTAGCCTACAGCTGATATTGGAAGAAACTGAGACCACAGAGCCTTAAGAGGAAGAGAAAGACTGAACTTTTGCAGATGTTCGCAGCCATCTTGCTCCAACATGTGGCAACAGACTTTGGTGAGGGTAGTGACTTATGCTTTATGGCCTGTAACTGTAAGCTTCTACCTCAGATAAATACCCTTTATAAAAGCCAACAGATTTCTGGTACTTTGCATCAGCACTCTTTTAGCTGACTAATATAGAATTTGGCACCAGAGAGTCGGGAAGTGCTTTTGCAATTACCAAAATGTTGGAATGGTCTTTTTAAATGGGTAAGGGGCATTTTTTGGAGGAATTATGAGATGTTTAATAGGAAATGCATAGAATGCTTTGAAGAGACTTTTTTGTGATACCTTAGAAGTAAATGGTGAAACTATTATTGGAAACTGGAGGAAAGGTGATCCATGTTTTAAAGATGCAGAGAACTTAGCAAGATTGACTCCTGATGTTTTATGGAAGGCAGAATTTTAAAATGATGGGCCTGGGCATTTAGCTGAAGAACTTTCCACACAACTTGGAGAATGTGGCTTGACTTCTCCTTGAAGCTTATAGCAAAATGCTATATGAGAGAGATAACCTGAGGACTGAATTGTTGAGCACAATGAAACCAGAAACCAATGCTGGAAATTCCAAGCCTCTGGAAATCAAACCCCCAGATAATAGTGCCCCATTTGAGGACCTAATTAACCTTGGAACTTCTAAATCAGGAATGAAAATACAGTTATCTAGGAAAGACTTGTGGAAAGTCTTATTGTCTTATGGCTTGGATGCCTTCTTCCTGCATTCTAAACCAACAAACTTTTTGAGAGAACTGTAGGAAAAAAATCGCTGTCAGCCTGTATTAAAAGTTACATGGAATGAAGAGATTGAAAGGGAAATAGCATCAAGAGGAAAACCATGGAAGCTGAAATTTGGAAATAAGACATCTCCTTGGGCCAAGAGAGGAACCCCACCCATGTGTACAGAGAGGATAAGTTTGCCTGGGCATTTGAAGAAAGCGGATGTTTCTGCCCATTGTTCAGTGATGTTTTGCTGCCCCAGGGCACAGAGATGTGGAGCACATTCCCCAAGGATTAGGGAGGTTAAGGTCAACACCCTATAGGTCTGAGAAGGGTTTGCCTGTATCCCATGGATTAGGGAAGGCTTGCTCATCAACTTTTGCTCTAAGTAGTTTGAGCCTATATGTCAAACTTTGGGAGTATGTTGTCTTCACATCACTGTACTAGTGAAGGGGACTTAAGACTTTGCCCTGGAGTTCAAGGAATATGTGGCTATCACCACAAGGTACTTGGAGGGTGAGGACTGGAGCTTGGTTGTCACCCAGGTGCTTGATGAGGTTGGAACCAAGAATATGGTCATTGGGCAAGCCTGTGGAAAGGGTGGGTCCTCATGAGGCCCCAGGAAGAAGAAACCATCAACTTGAGAATAGCTCAAGTGGAAGGAAACAAGATTAATATGCAACAATCAGTAGTGTTTTAATATACTACTAATGAGCAATCTGAGGAGAAAATCAGCAAAACATTTCATTTATAATAGTGACTAACAGAAGCAAATATTTAAGAATAAACTTAACTGAGGACATAAAGGACCTGTGTTCAGAAAACTATGAAACATTGATAAAAGAAACTGAAGAAGACTTAAATAAATTGAAGGACATTCCATGTTCATGGACTAGAAAATTAAATATTGTTAAGATTTCAATCCTCCCCAAACTGTTTTACAGATTCAATGCAATTCCAATAAAACTGCCAAAAGATTTTTTTAAGAAATGGAAAAGCCAAATATCAAATTTACTTGGAAGGGTAAGGAGCCCTGAATAGCCAAAATGTCTTAAAAAAGAAAATTGAAGTCGAAGGACTCTCACTTCCTGACTTTAAAACATATTGCTTAGCAATATTGGTAAAAAAGCATGGTACTGGCATTAAGATAGATAGATTAACCAATGGAACCCAATAAAGAAATCAGAAATATAACTCACATTATGGTGAAGTGATTTTTGGCAAGACTGTCAAGCCCACCCAGCTAGTCCAGAGCATTCTGTTCAACAAATGGGGCTTGGAGAAATTTCCAAAAGAAAGAAAGATGACCCCAATCTCACACTTTCTACAAATATTAACTCAAAATGGATCAAAGACCTAAATATAAAAGTGATGACCATAAAGCTCTTAGAATAAAATGTAGAAAAACTTCTTCAAAATCTTGTAGTAGGCAGTATTTTTTAAAAACCTTATGCAGAAAGCAAGAGGAATGAAAGAAAAAGATACATGAGACCTCCTCAAAATTAACCACTATTATTCATCAAAAAACTTTATCAAGAAAGTAAAAAGGCAATCTGATCATTTAGGAGAAACTTTGGAAAACTACACATCTGATAAGGGTTTGATATCAATATTATATAAAGAGATTATACAACACAATGATAGAAAGACAAGTAACCCAATTCAAAAAGGGAAAAAGACTTGAGTAGACATTCTCCAAAGAGGAAATCCAAACGGCCAGAAAGCACATGAAAAAAAAAATGCTCAACATCACTAGTTATTAGGAAATGCAAATCATAAATGTATACCTTATAGAATGGCCATTATTAAAAAAACTGATAACTACATGTGCTGGGAAGGATGTGGAGAAACAGGAAAACTCCTTCACTGTTGGTGGGAGGTAGAATGGTGCAGCCTTTGTGAAAGACACTTTGGTAGTACCTCAAGAAGCTGAATATAGAAAGCTGTATGAGCCAGCAATCCCATTACTAGGAATACATTCAGAAGGATGGGAAGCAAGGACAGGAACCAACATTTACACACTGATGTTCATACCAGCATTATTCACAGTAAATAAAATATGGTACAAGCCCAAGTGTCCATCAAACCATGAATGAATAAACAAAATGTGGTATATACATACAATGGAATACTATTTAACTCCAAGAAGAAATTATATTAGGATGCATATGAAAACATGGATGAAACTAGAGGATATAATGATGAGTGAAGTAAGCCAGACACAAAAGGACAAATATTGTATGGCCTCACTAATATGAACTAATTATGATGAGTAAACACATGAAGTATAAGTCTAGAGTATAGGTTTCTAGAAAGTAGAATGTGTGTTGAGAATGGGAGCTGATGCTGATTGTATTTAGCACTAATGTGAGGTTAATTGTGAAAGTGTGGAAATGAATAGAGTTGTGAGTAACACATTACAGTGACTATAACTAATACTACTGATTTATAAATGTGATTGTGGCTGAAAGGTATATTCTGGACATAAATGTCAATTAAAAGGAAGCTAGAGAATAATTTAGGGAATGTATAATATAGTGATTTTGGTGGTGGATGATGATTGTGGTCAATAGTATAAATGTAAGAGTGCTCTTCATTTATGGAGTGCTAAGAATGTGGTGATACATGGGAAAATTACAACTAATGTAGATTATGGATGATAGTTAACAGTAATATTGTAATATTTTGCAGCAATGGGAAGAACATATTTTTTTAATACTAAGGGACAACAATAGGGGGGCATACAGGGTTATGTGATTTTTCCTTT
>JAQZBX010048735.1:9741-20224 GCA_029593785.1 Cabassous unicinctus
GCTAGTGCATACCTTCTGTATGCCAATCATTGTCTTTAAAATAAAATGAATTTGTTTTTTGTTTTTTTTTTAAAAAAAGTCTATGTATACAGGGGAGCGGATGTGGCTCAAGCGGTTGAGCGCCTTCTTCCCACATGGGAGGTCCTGAGTTTGGTGCCTGGTGCCTCCTAAAAACAAAACGACAACAAGCAAACAAACAAAAAATATCAACTCAGGGGAGCAGATATGGCTCAGTGGTTGAGTGCCGGCTTCCCACATACGAGGTCCTGGGTCCTGGGTTCAATTCCCAGCCCTGGTACCTCAAAAAAAAAAAAAAAAAGTCTATGTATACAGTGCAGTCAATCTATAGTAGAAGAACTAATAACTTTTCAGAAACTGGCACAGTAAAAATCTTACAAATTGTTATCAGGATGACAAAATTTCTTTACTTGCTTAAGAAGAGAAAAACCTATATACGAGAATTATGGATATTATATATGCCTTAACATAAAATTTTCATCTCTCAAAGTCATTTATTCCAAAGGTTCTATGTTTAAATGTTTTATTTATTTGCAACATGCTAATTTCCACTAGACCCTAATTGCTACTTGATAGAGAGGTTTCAAGAATAACACAGAATTAGAAGCTGAGTTTTTAGCATATTTTATACTGTCACTAAGCCTGAGAAACAACACAGGCTATTATTTGACCAGTAACATGAAGCCCTAAATGAATTACTATCAAATTAGAGATTCGGTGTGAGTTTTATTACTATGTGACAATTGTGGCACAAGGTTTCCTTCTACGATGTACTACTTTTTAGTTATAAGTCTCTCTATGAAGACCACAGACAGGAGAATGTAGGCAATTTTCAGGAGCTGTCAGGCAACAGCAGTAAAACTCAACAAATTCTAACCATCTTAAAAACAAAACAAAACTGAGAAACAAAATTTCACCTGAAACATCTCTCTTGATTGATTTACCCACTGAACTCATCAATCATTTGCTCAACCCTTCATTTTATTTTAATAAGGAAGAAAAACATGCATAAGGGGGCAGTGTGTGGTTTTGCTGATCCATTGATTCTCTAGTTTTCTAATGAAACTACCAAATGTGAGTGAAAATCATGTGACATTCATACCCGTGGAAACAGTGGTCCCTTGGAAAGTGAACTGTATCTTCCAGTCCACAAATATTAAGGCATCAATACTGGTGTGGTCCTTGCTGCACCTGCCCTGCCCGGGGGGAGTGCCTGCAGCTTCTTCTTTTCTGCTTTGCCAGCCTTCACAGGCAGGAAGTAAGTTTACAAGAGTTCTGTTAGGTGATCTAGAATTAAGTTTCTTATACTTGGTATACAAGTTGTCCCAGGCCAGGGAGTCCACTTGTAAATAGAAAGCCTTGAATTATACACTGACCACTGCTAGCGATTTACTACGAGGTGAAGACCCACAGAACAGGACTGAGAAGGATCAATTCATCATACCCTGTTTGCTTCTCCTTATGAGCAATACTAGTTGGATCCAAAATGAGACCTTGTCAAAACAGGCATTCAGATTCTTGGTCTCAACAAACAGCAAACAAGCCACAGACAACAGGACAGGTCTTCCGAGCACCGGAGGCGCCCTGGTCTGGGAAGATCCGGACATCTCCCTCAAGGCAGGGGGAGAAACCCGAAGCCTTGCGACAGGGCCACTTACCATCTCCCTGCACCCAGCTTTCCTCCTGCTGTGTCTTTGGGTTTGCTACCCTTGTTAGCAGGAGCCAAGCAAACCACTCAGGATACAGACAAAAGACTCTTCAACTTGCCTTTAAGAAAGTCACATTAATTTTGATAAAACTGGACAAAACACATGCTATTACATGAATATTATCAGAGCTGAAAGGTCATCTTACCAATCATCTACAAGTTAGATACATTTCTTCAAAGGAATACCACAAAGCAAATCTGGGGTGCAGTCATTTCAAGTAAGGTATTTTGATGAAAAAACTAAGGGCTTCTATTCCCAGTAAAATGATGACAATTAAATGATAGTCTCAAATGGTCAGAACCATAGGTTAGCCTGGTCTTTTAATAGATGAAATGTCAAGGAGGGAACCAATGAAATCTCAATGAGACACTACTATGACTGGGGTTTCTATGGTACACAGGATTTCAAAGGACAGTCAAAAAATCACTTTTAGATGCTATATACCACTGAAATTACACAGTCCACTCAAGCGTCCTTGATCAAAAAGCAACTAAAAAGGGACATTTACCCACAGGTTCATATTCTACCATTTTTAGATCTTCAAATATCCAAACACATATGTGAATCTTTGTACATGCTGTGAATGTTTAGTCTAACAATAATGATTTCTTAATGCACTATTAGCAGGGCAAAGACCACTCTGCCTTGTTAATTACTGTAACCCCCAGTATCTATCACAGTGATTGGTACAAAGCAGAAGCTCAATAAATATTTGTTGAATTTTAAAATAACATAAAAAAATCAGTAGTTTTCCATGAAAATTTTCCAGTTAGTCTACAAGTTGGTCTACTTCTGTATTAATTTTATAATACGATACCTATAATTCTGCTCCTGAATTATATGTATCATATACATATATGTAGCATATCATATTCATGTTATATGAATCATATACTTCATTATGATTCATTACATAGAACACCAATATTTACCTAATTATGCTTCATTTCTTTGTAAACTGTGGCCACAGAAAAGTATGAGGAACATGTCCTGTTGAAGTGCTCAGGGACTAGGGAAATGAGAAGTCTGTTGTTTGTATAAAATGAAGCTGCTGGCAAAGCATCTATATGAGGATAGGGAGAATTTTTAATCTGCCTCAAAAACATCATGACAATTTCTCTTTTGGCTATTTTTGTTTGACCAAAAGAGAACCAGGAAGTATAATTTGCCAATTTTAAAATGCATTTAAGGACAGTTCATCTCCTTACTGGCTATGAGAAATGGATTGGGATAACTTTACCTGTCAATAAGTGGGAAAGTTTTGTTGTTTTCATGCCTCAAATAGTCTAATGGACTGAAATGAGGTCATGTCCAGGCTCCTGCTGTCTCATATAAATGTTAAGAATGTCCTTCTATTTGAAGAGAGAGGGGAAGTATAGTTCATTTATGTTCCACCCAAGGCATTCCATAAGGAATATGAACAAGGATAAACCCTTTAAAATTCAACTTCTAGCATCAATTCCAAAATTTATAGTGTATGCCTCCAAAATTTCCAATCCTAGAGCAGCAATGACAGAAGAGAGAGTGAGAGAGACCCGCTCATGAGGGCTGTGGTGACGGCAAGGCTGCCTCAGGGAGGGCAGAGTGCACACGTGTTAGGGCCTCCCTCACGGCAAACAGACTTTAAAGGGCACAACTCTGCTCGGGTTTGGTACAATGGTCAGTCTAAGGAAAAAAACAACAACACTGAGGCAGGTAAAAGTCATTATTATACCGTTTTGAGTGATTTTAATTGGATCCCCTTTTATCATTAAATTATTGAATTACATTATTATTTACCATTAAATTGAACTGAAGGCCTTACAACTTTAACGAAATTACAAAATACTGTATTCCTTTTAACAGCCCACTCTGCCATCTTATCTAATGTCTGGCAGGGTCAGGGTGGGAATGAAGGGGGATGAAATATTTACTAATTCTGTTAAAGCTATAAGGGCCACCTTAAAGATTCAATTCAATCAGATCTGAGCAGGACTCACTGGTGTGAGATTTCACGTGCAGCCCTGTGCGGGCCCATGCACCAGCCGAGTACAGCCAAACCCCAGCCCGCAGCAGGCGCACACGACACACTCCACTGAGATACCAGATAAAGTTCATTTAACAGATGGTGAAATAATTCACTCTCACAAAGACTTGCTCAAATTTTCTCCCTAATGATGCATTCCTATAATAGAAGTCAGTAGGAAAACTCAATTTTATAACTTTATAACAATGCACCTTTATTAGAGAAGACAGCAAAAAAATAAATGGATCAAAAGTTTTCTTTTGTTTTTTTAATTGTAAACTGCTGGAATCTCAAGATATTTGCTTGAACATGCAGAAAAGGGTATTATTAATTAGATTCTTGTCTTAAAAAGAAAGGCTGGGAAGATTTTTCAAATAATTTTTGATTTTTTAATTCCCAGGGTGTTTTATAAATACTAACACAAAATCTACTCCTTCCCCCAAAATAATTTGAATCAATGGCAAAAAATAACTAATGTTATCTGTTTTATAGATGTGAGAAGAGCAGAACAAGCAAGCTAGAAAATTGATTCAGAAAACAAGTTAAATTATTAAAACCACCAAACCTGGGCATGGGTGCAAATAAGAATGCTGAGAAGAGAAATATTGCGGCAGCTGCGCCTGAAGCCTTTCTACAGTGTGGCTGCAATCCATCTGCTCGCTCCGTTTCCTGCCTGACTGACCAGAGTCAAGTTATCTAATTTTTCATGCCTTGTGCCTCTGCACATACTGCCCTTGTGCCTTTCTTCTTCCTCTTTTCAACCTATCAGAGCTCTACTGCTGGGGAGTGGGTGCAGCTCAGTGGCTGAGCGCCTGCTTCCCACGTATGAGGTCCCGGGTTCAATCCGGGAACCTCCTTAAAAAAAAACAAAAAACCGGGCTGCTCTGCAAGGCCAGCGCAGACGCCGCCTTCTTGGGGCTGCCTTCTGCGGAGCCCTCCCCTCCGAGCGCCAGACTGAGCCTCACCTGTGAACACGCTTCAGGGCTGAGCGTGGTGCTGGCCACACGGTGGGAAACGAGCTGCTGAGTGAAGAAACGCTAAGTACACTTTCATTGGTTGAGGCTTATGAATGCAGAAAATGGTATCTCTTTGGAAGATTCCATTTGAAGAGACCCAGAATTCCTTTTGAAAGTTCCTACTTATTTAATATCCTTTTACTATTTAGTAGTAGCAGGAATATCATTAAACAATTACTAACGTTTGTCATGTATCATGCTTGGTATTTTATGTGCCTTGTCCTTCACTATTAAATTACAACAATCCTACTAGACAGGTATGGTCATTAAAGCCGTTTGACAGAAAACAGTTTCCTAAGAATACAGAGTTGGTGAGCTGGAGCTGGGACTGGAAACAGTCTTTCTGACTCCAAAAAGTCTGTGTTCTTAGCCACCCATTGTCATCAGAAACAAACCAAAACACAGAAAGCAACAAAAAATGTACCAACTATTCAACAATTAGGGCAAGTTATTTAGAAACTTTACTACTGCTCCCAATCTTTTAATCTTTATTCATGTACGGCTTTTAAAATTATAATAATGTAATTTGTTTCTTCTTTTGCTTAACATTACTTCATTCACAACTCTCCTTGAAAAGGCCCTGTCATCTACCACAGCATTCCACTCAACAGAGTCGTCATTCCTGACCTGGGCACTTGCTAAAGCACTATCATACTTAAATATAAAGCAGCTGGAAAAAAGTGTACTTTGAATTTCCTATCCAAACAAAATCATTACCTGGGTCAAAGCATACATGACCTCTTTGATCCTAGATGTGAAGAGCACATTTTCTTTGGCTACTTTATTCAAAATAGCAGCAACATAATATAGAAGCAAATGAAATCTAAGTTTCTTTGCAATTAAAGAGCACTGAACCAAGTTTTAATCTTAGAGATAAACTGAAAAATAAGATAAGCCAATTTCATCTAAGCAGTGAGAACATGAATCTTTAGTTTTCTCATTTTATAAGGAAGAAGGAAGTAGTTATAACCACCTAGACTCATCAAAGGTAGAACAATGATTTCTTTGCATTTTCAGATTGCAATGCCTTCAAGTTTTTATGATTATAATATAGAAATATAGAAATTGTGGGAACTAGAATACAAATTGATTGCTAAACACAAGGCACTGAGGCAGATTATGTGGATACACATTAAACACGGTCCTAAGAACTGCTCTTCTAACAATGTACGCTAGCGTGGACGTGACACTGTTCTTTGAAGTCAGCCTGCTGATGCTGTTATGATAAGCACCGATTATTTCCCAAAGATTTAATTCTAGGGTAGGGAATATTTTTTTTTATTGAAAGTGATGGAATCTCCAAGAGAACAAAGAAATTATTTATCTGTGGGTGATAGAGAGAAAATATGCTGGAGTTCTCTTATGGGGCTGGTATTATTTTTGTAACTGTCCTATAAGTTTGAAGTATTTCAAAATAAAAAGTTAAAGAACAAACAAAAAGTCTGCTGCTGACAACTCTTCCATCTGCAGCTGTGTGTTTTCAAACACTTTAACTGAACCCCTGCCATGACAGGATCAAAACTGGAGAAGAGGACATGTGGGTGAGTTTGGGTAACTCTGAGAATCTTTAGCTCATATTCATCAAAAGCCTTCCCTTGCTTGCACACCAGCTATTTTTGTACAAGGAAAGTGGGTGGTGATTAACTTGATGGTCTTAGGTATATGACTGTGGGTTAAAATGAAGAGGAATGTACATTATGAAGAACTGAATACAGTTTCTGGTAAGATTTTGGGTCTCCCATGTTAGGGAAGAGGATAATAATTTGTCTGAGGGAGAGCTGCATATATTGGATGGAAACATGATTTTGTTGTCATCATTGTTCAGAAAGTTAAATAAAGGTATTCACTGAAAACTGCTAAGCAGTTTCTCGAGGGCCTCAAAAAAAAAATACATATTTTGAGACCTTGAAGAACCCTTAGAAATTAAATAATATTTAATATTGCTTTGAAATATATAAATTGACCAATGTGCTTTTTAAATGAAATAGAAGTATAACACTTTTATTCAATAGGCATAAAAAACACTATAGCATATACTTCATTATGACGAACTAGGAAGCAGCTAAGAATAGAGGTGAGTGGGTAGAGGTCAGTGCTTAAATGATGTTTTTCTGGCAAACTAGTGAATGATAGATGAAGGAGAGAAAGAGAAAGGAGTTCAGGAAGGAGAAAGAGATTAATGGGGCTTGAGAGAAATAAGAGAGATGAATGAAGAAACACAGAAGAGGAGAAATTCAGAGTTAAATTAAATGCAATAAGGACCCCTGTACTCATTTTTGTATCCCAATTCTTACTATAAAGCTTATTAGCACATAGCAGACATCCAGTAAGTGCTCATCAAATAAAAATTAAGAAGTATAATGATTGAGAAGTCCAATGAGTATGCTTTTTAACCCTATATCATGGTTCACATGCTTATGGATTCAAAATAAGCAGCTCCTTTCTTCTATGAATTTAACCAAGTTAATTAACCTCTTTGAACTACGTACTAGTTCTTTGTCTAAAAAGTGAAAGGGTTAAAACAGATGATCTTTAGAGTCTCTTCCTTATTCTTTGCTGTAATGGCAATCAAATATAAGTTAATGAAATTAAAGGGAGGGTCTTAGCTTAAACTTGGGCTGTTTAAACCAAATCAGTGCTCAGTAAATGCAATTCATATCTTTTTGTACAACAGAGACAAACAAGTCCTTTTATTTATTGTTCCAAAGAAACAATGGATAGGCTTCAATCTCTCAGAAGAGCAGTATTAGGAAAGCATCATAAGCATTTCTATTCTAAATATTTTTCTTTTCAGTAAGTATACTCTTACTGAAATTAGCAGGGTTACTTACATCACAATTTCTGTATAGTATGAATGATACCCAAACAAAATATTAGGGTATTACACTAATGAAAAAGAAGGATATTGCTAAGGAAGAAAAAGTGTTTTTTAAAAAGGGGGAAAAAATCCTACTACGAGTACAAAAAGTTATTCTTCCATTTTTTTATGTCAAACAAGAAAGTCTCAAACTACATAAACCAAACAAAGAAGAAAAAATATTAAAAGAAAGTTTGGCTTCATCAATGGAAGCTGAAGTGGAGCAGACTTCCTGGGTAATTTTTTAAAATTTCAAAGTGGTAGCTAAAGGTAATAAAAGAATAACTGGCAGTGGCACCTGAAAACTGGATGAGTCACTGTCATGAGGAGATCACTACAGAAGAAGAGAGGAAACATCTTCCAGAGCCACTTCAAACTCTGCATTTACTTGCCTCTTTTGCCGTTATTTTACTTACACACACAAAAGCGTGTACCACATATCATCACACTATTATAATTCAGCGTTATTTCAGAGTCAGAAGACCAGGGAAAAGAATGCCCCCTGCAGGTGAAGGCGTGCATGACAGGCATTGTTTGAACCACACCCAGCCTGCAGCTAAATTCAGAAAGTAGTTTCTGGAACTTCTTGACTCTGACAGTCCAAGTAGTCACCTAAAAAATTAAAAGTAAAAAGGAGAAAGGAAAGAGACTGAAACCAAAGTCCATGTACTGATAAACTGTGCTGTTAAGAATTCCAAAATGCAGTAAACACACAGAGAACTAAATTACAGAAACCTCAAGCAACATTCTAGAAACACATTTTACAAACTGATTTTTCTCTTTCAGGCCAATCTTCCCAGTTTGAATAAACATACTTTTATCAAACGTTTTTGTGTACGAGACCCATGTGTCTAATTCAGATTACATACATGTCCTGTTTACAGCAGTGACACCAAATCTAGAGTTACATTTTTTTCTTTTCTCCTTTATTAGAGAAGTTGTAGGTTTACGGAACAATCATGCATAAAACACAGGATTCCCATATACCACCCCACCACCAACACCTTGCATTGGTGTGGAACATTTGTTGCAATGGATGACAGCACATCTTTACAACTGTCCTTTTAATTAAAGTCTATGATTTAATTTAGGGTTTACTATTGGCGTGGTATAGCTCCGTAGATTTTTTTTAAAATTAATTTTTATTGTTACCATATAGAACCCTGTACATTTTAAGCCTTAATTTCCCATTCCCTCTCCACACCCCATCCCTTGGCAACCTATAGTCTAGATTCCGACTCTAAGAGTTTGCTTATTCTAATTGTTTCAAATCAGTGAGATCATACAATATTTTGTCCTTTTGTGTCTGGCTTATTTCACTCAACATGATGTCTTCAGGGTTCATCCATATTGTTGCATGTATCAGGAATTCAATTCTCTTTACAGAAGAATAATATTCCATTGTACGTACACATCACAACTCATTTAGCCATTCATCAGCTGATGGACACTTGGGTTGCTACCATCTGTTGGAAACTGTGATTAATGCTACTATGAACACTGGTGTGCAAATACCTGTCTGAGTCCCTGCTTCCAATTCTTCCGGGTATATGTCCAGAAGTGGGGCTGAGGGGCCATGTACAGCTCTAGACGCAGCTCTCCACTGCGGCTACCCCGTTTTACACGGCCACCAGCAAGGAACAAGAGCCCCTATTTCTCTGCATCCTCTACAACACTTGTAACTTCCTGGGTTTTTTTGTTTGTTTTTTTAATAGCAGCCATTCTAATGGGTGTGAAATGGTATCTCATTGGTTTTGATTTTCAATTCCCTGATGGCTAATGATGTTGAGTATCTTATCATGTGCATCTTATCATATATATCTTCCTCGGAGAGATGTCTATACAAGTCTTCCACCCATTTTTAAATCGGGGAGTTTGTCTTTTTGTTGTTAAGCTGAAGGATTTCTTTATATATTCTATATATTAATCCTTTATTGGATATGTGGTTTCCAAATATTTTCTTTCATTGTACATGTTGTCGGTTTACTTTCATGATAAAGTCCTTTGAAGAACAAAAGTTTTTAATTTTGATGAGGTCCCATTTATCTATTTTTTCTTTTGTTGCTTGAGCTTTGTTGTAAAGTCTAAGAAACCACTGCCTAACATAAGGTCCTAAAGATGATTCCCTACAATTTCTTCTAGGAGTTTGATAGTTCTAGCTCTTATATTTAGGTCTTTGATCCTTTGTGAGTTGATTTTTGCATATGGTATGAGGTAGGGGTCCTTATTTATTTATTTTTGCAAATGGAGATATTTTCCCAGCACCATTTGTTGAAGAGACTATTCTCTCCCAATTGATAGTCTTTGCCACCTTTACAAAAATCAGCGAAGCTCTAAATCTGAGGGCTGATTTCAATACTATTCCATTGGTGTATATGTCTTTCCTGTGCCAGTACCATGCTATAGTTTGGTTGCTGTGACTTTGTAATCAGTTTTAAGATCAGGAAGTGTGAGTCCTCCAACTTCACTCTTCTTTTTCAAGATGGCCTTAGCTATTTGGAGCCCTTAACCCCTTCCATATAAATTTGATGATAGGCTTTTTAATTTCTGCAAAGGAGGTTGTTGGGATTTTAATTGGGAATGCATTGAATCTATAAATTACTTTGGGTAGTACTGACACCTTAATGATATTTAGTTTTCCAATCCATGAAAATGGAATATCCTACCATTTATTTAGGTCTTCTTCAATTTCTTTTAGCAATGTTTTGTAGTTTTCTGTGTATAAGTCCTTTATATCCTTGGCTAGCTTTATTCCTAGATGTTTGATTGTTTTAGTTGCTGTTGTGAATGGAATTTTTCCCTTGATTTCTTGTTCTGATTGTTTGTTGCTTGTGTATAGAAACACTACCGATTTTTGGATGTTGATCTTGTACCCTTT
>JAQZBX010048736.1:0-20124 GCA_029593785.1 Cabassous unicinctus
TGATGTGCATTTATTGGTGATTTCAATATGATAGCTTGGTTAAGGTGGTGTAAAGGTACATTCCTCCCTTTGTAATTAATAAGTACTCTGTGGGGTAATACTTCGAAGTCTGCTCATTTTTGAAATTAGAATTATCTCTGTGTTCTCCACATTTTTTCCTCCTTCTGGAATCTTAAGGAATGTTCGTTTGCATGCTCCATTTAAGAGCTACCAGGTCCATGTTGTGTTTCTCAACAGGGAGAGGAATTTGAACTGTCATTCAGTTCTTGTCACCAAAATGTGAGTCTCCTTTCCCTCTTACCATTGTTTGTTCAGTGGCTATCACTTTGAAGGTCTGTCTCCTTTGTGGAACATTTGAAAGCACCAGAGTTGATCAGTTTCTTTCCCCCTCTGTTATCAGCCCAAGCAGTTAATCCTTTCTGAATGTGTAGGGTCCCAGTCATTCCACTGTTAAACCAATTGTTTTGTTACCTCTGTCCTCTGCAGAGTAGCTTGGAAGGCAAAGGCAACTTATTGCACTTTGATTATTAGATGGAACATTTGGAAATATGGGCTATGTTTTCCCATGTGAGGCTCATGTTCAGGCAGTCTTTTAGACATTATGGACCCAGGATAAAACACCAGCTTTATCATTAATTTAGCAGTTGTCATGGAAAAACTGGCGTATCCCTCCTTTTTCCTTCTCTTTTCTCCTGCTCTCAACTCAATGGCACCATTTAGTTAGAACTGCATTTGCAAAGGTCACCACAATTATTGCCATATCCAGCAGTAATTTTCTGCACTTATCTTATTGGACCTCTCTGGACATATGACCTTGTTGCCCACTGCATCTTTCTAACATGTCTCTAACCCCTTGGCTTTTTTGACAGACCACTCTTCAGTTCTTTGTCGGGCAACTAGCCATCTCTGCCCCACCATGGTTGTAAGTTTTCTCAACATATATTAAAGTAATTATTTTGTGTCTTAAACATTTGGCATGAAAGGTATTATTGCCTAGATATTAAATTTTATTTCTGTTTTACTTAATGATGGAACCTTTAAGTGGTGCAAAATACCTTAAATGATTCATTAGAAATCCTGCACGCCGAGTTATAGCTTCTCACATAGCTGTCAATGCAAGAATCTTCATGGGCTGTGAGGTTTTTTTGTTTTTGTTTTTGTTTTTGTTTTTAACTGTCACTTTTATTTTGTTCTGTAGCCCCTTTTTTCAAACATAAATCTCCAAAACATAATGAAAATAAATAAAAATAAAATGTAATTTACAAATTTTTAATTTGTAGCCTTTGAGAAGTCATTAGCTCCACAATGCGAGGGGCAGCAGCAACTGGAATTACCTTCATAAAGAACCTGGGTTGAGAGCACTCTCTGGGACGGAAAGGCAGGATTTCTATGGGTTTTGACAAGGGCAATGCAACTCAGAGCTCAGAATCTTCAGAGGTCATGGTAGAGGTGCCCCCAGTAGGCAGGCGCCTCATACCTTCTGAATTGCTCTATAGTTCATTTGCAGCTTCCTGAAGAGTTGCAAGCTTGGACTCCTATGAGAGGCTTCAACCTCCAGATCTCCACATGACTTTTCACTTTCTGCCTTGGGGCCCAGATGGCTTTAGATTCTCACATTTTCCCTCCTTATCTAGATGACATGAAAGAATGTAGTCAACTTCCACTTCACCTCCCACGCACCCTTCAATCCCCTGCTTCCCAGGTTCCTACATCCTCTGCTCTGCCAACTGCTTTTCTAAGGCCTCCAGTGATCATGTTTCTGGTCAAATGTTAATTCTATTAGTTTCTTTCTGAGAAACTGCCAAACTGTCTTCCACTGTGGCTGCACCTATTTACATTGGCACCACCAATCAACGATGTTCCTGTTTCTCCACATCCTCTTCAACACTCGCAACTTCCTTTTTTTTTTATAATGGGCTGTGAGTTTTAAAACAACTTCCTGGTCACAGACATAAAACAAGGTGAAAGAAGCAAGCACCCCACCCTGAAGGAAATAGTAAAAGTGGAGTCTAATGGCTTGGACGGAAAGAGATTTAGGAGGTTCTTTCCTCGGCAGAGAGGAACCAATGTGGCCTGGAAATTCAGTTTGTCCTGATGGTGTTTCTTCCCCACAGGAGTGTTTTATCTCTCCGCTCTTCTAATTAATTTAACTTTGACGCCAGAGTGTTTAGGGGCTGGAAAAAGCCTAGTTATTAATTCCCACACTCAGAAATCCCTTTTCTTGCCTCATCATTTTCCTGCTGTCCCTGTTTGCAGGACTTCAACGTGACCCTCCCCATCTCTGTTTCTGACACTTTTAATAGACTGTTGTGCACCATAAGGCTCTTACACTGAGGATGTGGTTTCATTATTTAGTTTTTGTTCAAATGACTTTGAAGTGCCTGTAGAGAGAGCTAAAAATTAGCACATATTTTAAATGGTTTAGGACTTTTATGGTGCTTTTGCATTCTTTCGAAGCCTTGATCTTTATCCTTCGTCATTTATGAATTCCTATGCCTGGTCTTACTCAACAAAATAGTTAATCTCCCTGATTTCTGGTAATCTACCATTATCTTGAGCATCTGATGGGCATATAATTGCTCATTGTATTCGTCTGGTGCCCCAAAGAACAGAGGTTATGCAATTTGGGAATATAATTTACTGTTTCATGATTCCTCATTTCCGGCCAGATGCTGGCCCTTGTCTAAATTCAGAACTTGTCTAAATGCAGATCAATGGGCATTGTGGGACTCGTTTAAATACGAACAAAGTCTAAAAACCTAATACTGTTGATAATTCCCTTCCTCGTATTCAGAGGACAAACTGAAGTTCCGTGCAGAATGATGTATCATCTGGTTAGAAAACACTGATATTTGTCTCAATCTTTAAGTCATTAGCTGTTAGCTTTTTGTTCAGTTTCTTTGGTTTCAAATCTTTTGTTCTAAATCCTTTGTTTGAGATTAGTACATAAGAGTAAATATCTAACCCAATACTTAATTTTCTGAAATTAAAAAATTTTTGTAGTGCCGAGTAATTCAGAAGAAGGCTCAAAATATTTGTGAAGAGTGAGTGACCAGCAGCAGATTTTTAAACTGGCTTATTGTATAAATGGCAGTAATTGTTCTGGAAGGTTTCATGGGGATAGGAAAACTCATGCAAAGAGTATTTCTTGTCTGGAGTTTGTCCATCAGGGTGGTTGTTAGGAGTAGACTAATTTCACTGAAGCCTTGGCTCTGAGCAAATATGTGGATGGATTTAGGATCAGTTAACATTAATTTAGCATCTACCAAGATACAAGTAACATATTGTTTATACCTGGAGTTGTTTCATTTAATGCTTCCCCAAACCAAGCACAGTGGATATCATCCTATTTTATAGATAAAAAATCTCAGTTTCAGAGAGGTTAAACATTTCCTTTAATTTGTGCAGTTGGAAGTGGCTAGACATTTTCAATGCTTAGTAACAGTAGTGATCATGTACTGAGCTTCTATTATCCCAGCTAAGAGCTCTACAAATACACCATTTAATTTAACTCAAATAAATACCTCACCTCTCCCCCACACTGAAAGAGGTGTGGTTTTTATTCCCATTTTACAGGTGAGTAAACTGAGCATCAGTAAGGTTACAATGACTTATGATTAAAAAGTTGATAAGGGGCAGAGTGATGGTTGAACCTAAAAATGGCAGCCACAGAGTCTGGACTCTAGCCCTCTGCTGAACTGCTCATTGTGTGTTTTTGAACACCGTCAACAGGGTGCTTGGAGGAAATGAAGGAAGAGCGCCTGGATAAGACAGTATCGGTGCATCCTCCCCGAGGGCGTGTGCACTGTGGGGACATGTGCTGTCAGCTGCTGCTCCTGAGGTCCTCCTCCTTGGACTGGCCTGTTACTAGGGAAACATGGGAAGGTGTTGGAAATTTGGGTATAATATTCTGATCTTATTGATGAGAAAAAATGTGAACACCTTCCAGCTATCTGCTCTGCTCAGCGCTTGTTTCCTGCTGCTCTAGACGTAACCTAATAGGGCTTTAGGGCAGTTTGTCAGTGGGGCTCCCACAGCCTTCTGCCTCATTGCAGTGGAGGGTTATGTCTCAGCGTCCTTTACTTTCTGTGCTTTCCTCTCTGTATCTTGCAGGTATCATCCAGGTTATTGACACCTAGTCTGGAGTTTGAGAGATTTAATCTGCTCTAGGCTTATGATCTTTTCTTGGGAGCATGAAGTTGCTGTTAATAATGCATCCTTTTTCCCGCCAGCCCCAATACTCAGGTGAATGAAGACTAGACTCGGTTCGTTGCAGCCTAAGCCACCACCGAGCATGATGACGCAGTGGCTAAAGGATAGACGCTGGCCCCTGACTGCTCCAGTTCAAATTCCAGTGCCACTACGTGAACTTGTGTAGATATTTAAACTCTTAGTGCCTCACTTTCCTTGCCAATAAAATGGGGATAATGTAGTGATAGTGCTTCTCTCATGGGGCTGTTGTGAGGTTTAAATAGGATAATGCATGCAGAGTGCTAAAGAGCAGGGCCAGCACATTCACATTGCTATAAAAGTATTATGATCACTGAAGGGATCACAACTTCAGCTTGTATAAACCTTTGGGTTGATGCTACCTTGACTTTATCTCATTGGGTCCTTTCAGCTTCAACACCCAATGCCAACTGCTGAACCTCTGTGCATTTAATATTCAGATTCCCTGGAGGAATCTGCTTGCCCATTCCATCTTTTCGTATCAGGGCAGGTCATCAGCCACTGTCAGCCTATGGATTGATTTCTTTGGGTCA
The DNA here is from genome assembly GCA_029593785.1 of Cabassous unicinctus. NCBI lineage: Eukaryota > Metazoa > Chordata > Mammalia > Cingulata > Chlamyphoridae > Cabassous > Cabassous unicinctus. The sequence goes on from JAQZBX010048736.1 coordinate 4,764, forward strand.
GGGACTGCTTTTTTTCTGGTCAGCTGTGATTAGAGGGGGCAGATTGTGTGATGTAAAAATATAACCTCATAAGCATCAAGGGTAGTTTTCCTTCAGTTGTGATGGAGGTCAAAATGCTGAGGCTTGCTCTGGTTTGTATACTTGGGAATATTATCAGGGCTAGAGCTAGTCACTTGAATCATTCAGAGTGGTATTCACTGAAGTCATGAGAATGGATGGCATCTCTGAAAAAGTAAATGAAGTATAGATAACATTTTGGGAATAACCATATTGAATCCAGGAGAAGAAATAGAAGTTTCAAAGGACAGACTAAGGTGGTGTTACAGAGACATCCACTGCCCCTGCATGGTGGCTGGAGAGGACATGGGGGAGGGGGGCCTCTAGCCACCTCCAAGGTTGCATGTAGTGAGGTGACACAAGCTGAATGGCCTTGTGGGCTTCAACCAATAAGAGACAGAAGAAGGGAAGAAGCTAGCAGATATAGTTATTGCCCTTTCTCTCCATCAAGAACTCTTTCAAGAAATAATAGTTCCATGGGCTCTGTGGAGACCACCTGTGAGACTGAGCTGTGCTCGTTGAGAAGCTGTAGCCAGTGCAGTAACACCCACCACCATGTTTTGCTCCCGTTCATTTCCTGCATCACTTCTCCTTTCCCCTCAATAAAACATTAGCTAATCAGTTTTCTTTAAGGCTCAATTTTCAAGGGAACTTTGGCTAAAGCAGCCTCGTTAAGCACCCTGACCATTGCTCACCGCACGCTGGATACCTACAGCCAGTGTGTTATACTCTCAGCTGGTGGTTCTCAGCTTGTGGTCTCTGGACCAGCAGCATCAGGTTCACCCGGGGCAGGGGTTGTAAGAAATGCAAGTTTTTAGGCCCCAACCCAGAATTGGCAACTGCATTGGCTTTGTATGTATGCTGAAGTCTGAGAACTGGGGTTCACGGACTACCGTCTGCAGCCGGCTTCCTGTTTCTGTAAACACAGCCATACACACGTATTTACTTCAGCCACAAGGCAGAGGTTAGCTGTTGAGAGGGTCTAACTGTATTTACTATGTGATCTTTTAAGAAAAAGTTTGCCAAGCCTTACTTTAGTCCAACTCCTTACTTCTCCCCACAGTTGAGCTATAGGCGTCCCAAGAATCAGTTATTTCTCAAACTTGTTTGTGTCAGCTGTTCTGGCTACTGCACTCATTTAGCCTAATCCAACCTATAGAAACCAATTCCATACAAACTCAGTAAAGAACTAGGGATTTGGGATTTCATTCTCATAAAAACGAAGTTGCATGTTTTGGAGAGACTTGAGGTGAGCAGCTAAAATATATTGCTGTAGTATTGGGTGTGAACAATATAACTATGAACTATTAGAAAGAAATAATGAAAATCCATTCATTTTGTATTTAGGTACTGACTCCATGTTAAAGAAACCAAAACTGGATATTGTAGGGAATGTAGTAGGGATGTGGTTTAGGAAAGAATGGTCATTCAGAGCTTCAAGAAGAAGAGCCACACTCCAAGAAAAAGCTTAACACTATTAAAAAAAAAAAGATTAGTGACTATATAAATATATATCAAGTTAAATAAAAGTATGAATTTTGTGTATATCATTTTTTTTGTGTGTGATTTCAGCTTTAGATAACCTTTCTGACCAAATGGCCAGGGTGCTCACTGAGGCAGGGAATGGGGCTTCTTTTAGATGTATGGAAGTAGAAGTATCCAGATACGTTCACATGTACCTACAAGGATATTTTGTCCTTCACTGGAGTATATAGCAGAGTTTCTCAGATGTGGTCTTTTGAACCCATACATCAGAATCACCTTATTAAAATGTAGATAGATGCTTCGAGAAATCCGCAGGACTCTTAATTTTTATGACCCCCATGTGATTCTTATCCATGCTAAAGAACCAGTGGTAAAGAATAATCACCCATTTAATTATTTACCTCCAAGACATTAAGTAAAATGAAATCTCAAAAGATTATATGAAATCAGTTAAAGCTTATGTTTCCCAAATTTAATCCATTCTGAATATGTTACTGCATTAAAAAATTAAAGCCATCTTTACATTCCTTTTGTAGGAAACTATGAATAGATAAATAGGCAGATAGATGTTTAGATCTGCTCCTGTTTACGCTACAAAAGCCTCCACCAGACAATTAGAGAATTAGTTAGAAATGTCTCAGAGTTGAAGTAGCTAAACCCTAAAGTTGTAAAGGCATAAAGTGTAAAACAGAATATAGATGTATTTATGAGTGTACATATGAATATATAATAGAACGTTAACCTTTAAGTTTTGCCGAAGGCACCAAAATAAAATAGACGTGAAATTCCAAAGTGAAGTGCTAAACTCCAAGGGGAAATTTCAATGCCAGTGGCTAAGAACTGATGAAATGCTCAAATATCCATGAAGAAGACACTTAGGTGGAGAAGAGGGTTCGTGACTAGTTCTTGTTGGAGAGCTCTGTTACTAACAAGTAACATAGCACTATCTCCTCTCAAGTGAGGGGTGGGGAGGTGCCCATGGGACCTCTGGGAGAGTCCAGTGTGTATGCCCCGAGCTAGGGACAATGAGGTCTGGTGCCTGACTCACGTTTGAGAAAGCTAAAGCAGAGAGAGAGAGAGAGAGAGAGAGAGAAAGAGAAAGAGAGAGAGCGAGCGAGAGAGCGAGCAGGGCTATATGAGGGATTAACTACCCTCTTTCGGGGGGTGAGGGTGGGTGTTCCCTGAAGCCCCAATGTGGGTGCATGAGATGGAATAGGCCCGAAATGGCCTGAAGCCTTAGAAGGCTCTAAAGAACCTCACTCTGAGGCAGGGGGACAAGAGCCACAAGAGCCTGTGAGTGCATCGGACCCCACACCAGGGTGGAGGAGCCTTGGTCAAGGGGCTTAAGGAAGCCCAAAACTCTCCATGAAAGGAAGAGTCACTTTCAAACAGCTGTTAGGGCCAGAGAGCTCAAAGTCTCTTTCCAGCATGAACAGTTCTCAGCCAAGTAAGGCTCCCCTTCTCCATTCCTTCCTCGTTTCCCACATCTCCAACTTCAACCCTAACAGGTAGGAAAGAGCAGCTGGGGGTAGGGGAGAAAATGAGCAGAGGAAGCAAGCAGAAACTGACAACACCTCTCTCCCTAGGATAGACGGCAGGCCTGGGAATGAGTCGAGAATCCCAGACCTGCTGGATTCATCTGGGGCTGGGGAGAATCACCCCAATAACAAATCCAAAGGGACTGGGAGAGAAAACCCAGGTTGTATTTTAATCACATCCACCATGTGCTTGGTTTGCACACCACTTATCCATGGATATATGTGCTGGTCCCTGGAGATAATGTGTAAAGAAAAAGACCTTCACAAAGTAGTTAAAGTACTAAGGCCCTCATATATATATAAATACATATATTTTTTACCATTTTAATATTGTGTTTTATTCTATTTTGTTATTGTACATTGTATTCTTTTGAATTATTGATTTCATATTTGTCACCACAGGCAACCTTTATAATTTAGAACTATTGGGAGTTTTTTTTTTAATCAATTCTGTATAATTGGCATTAAGCAGAGTGAGTTCATGGCATACAGTGGGTATTCCATTTACATCTCTTTTTAAAATATATATGTTTTTCTTTCTTTTTAAAGATACTTAGATTACATAAATGTTACATAAAAATTACAGGGGATTCCCATATGCCCTTCTCCCTACCCTTCCCACACCTTCCACACCAACAACATCCTTCATTAGTATGGTACATTTGCTACATGTATTAGTCAGCCAAAGGGGTGCTGATGCAAGACAGCTGCCAACGTTTGCCACGGTTCAGGCTTCTTGGGTTCCTCTCTTCCCGGGGCTGCATTTCTCTCCAGGCTTAGCTCCTCTGTCTCCTCCACAAGATCAGCTGTAGACTATGAGGCTCTCTAGGCTTTGCTTCTCTCCACAAGGCCAGCTGTGGACTCTCAGGCAAACAGCTCATCTCTATCCCGGGGCCTTCTCTCCAACATCAAAACTCCAACATCAAAAACTGCTCCCTCTGTCCTTTGCCTTGCCTTTTATCTTCAATTTCCCACCCACCAAGGGGTGGGGCTCAATGTCCTACTGACTTGGCCCAATCAAAGCCCCAATTATAACTTAATCATGCCCAGATGAACAGATCAGTTTACAAGCATGATCCAATATCCATTTGATTATCAAATGCCCAATCCAACATCCAACTGCCCAAGGGCTACACTACAATTGATGAACACATTTTGCAGCATTGCCACTAAGTGTGGATTATAGTTTACATTGTAGTTTACACTCTCTCCCGTACAATTTTGTAAATTATGAAAAGACATACAATGGCCTGCATCTGTCATTGCAATGCCATTCAGGAGGACTCCCAATTCCCAAAAATGCCCCCATATCACTCCTATCCTTCCCTCTCCCTCCCCTCAGAACCTCCAGTGGCTACTGCCTCCACATCAACGACAAAAGTACTTCCATTGCTAGAATCACAAGTCTACAGTAGAATAACAGTAAGTCTACTCCAGTCCATCATCTATTCCTCAATCCTGAGGATTCTGGGATGGTGATGCCCACTCCACCTCCAATTGAGAAGGGGCTTAGATCCCAAGAGGCAGATGAATGGGACTATCTTGCTTCCAGTTGCAGACTCTCTCTGTTCCTTGGGATGGTCGTTGTCCATCATCATCTTGTTAGTTGTCCTGGGTGAGTCCAGTGAAATGGAGAGTAGGTGTTGCAACTCTGCTGAGATTCAGGGCCCAACTGGCCCATGGACAGCCCAAAGATTTAAGTCTCTTGGACATACAGCTATCAACTCTAGTACTAACTATAGGTTCAAAAAGAAGGGGCAGGAGAGCCATATGTAGGGAAACCACAACTGAGTCCAACTCTATCACACGGGGGAGCATAAATTCCAAAGTAGGGCTCACTGGCAGGGCACCAAACTCCTGAGCTGTCTGCCCTGCTTATAGTGTCTGGATGTCTCCAGTGCCCTCAGGATCCCCCCTATTTGAGGCAATATTTACTCTGGCAGTCAATGAGATCCTGCTGAGATGTGTATAAGCGTTACCTCTGGGATGACCTCCCGACTCACTTTGAAGTCTCTTAGTCATATAAACTCATTTGTCTTTACCCTTTCTCCCTTTTGGTCAAGGTCTTTTTCCAGTTTCATTGCTATTTGGCTCTTGGTAATCATCCCTTGGTGACAGGGAGGCTCATCCCCAGGAGCCATGCCCCACATTGGGGGGAAGATAATGCATTTATATGCTGAGTTTGGCTTAAAGAGAAGGGCCATCACATTTTGAGGGGGCATTTTTTGAGGCATTTGGCCATGGTATTGTCACTGGAATCTTTTCAGCATATCACTTGGAGAGAAATGTGAAGAAAAATCTTCTTTGTAGCAATTGTGCTGCGAAACTGTCTTTATGACCACCACTGAGGGCAGATACAATCAATTGCCTGCCTGAGCTGGTCTTCAGGTAAAGGTCAAACAACTGTTTCCTGGACACCCCAAGGAGAAATATTCAAAAACCCAGATAATTACCCCATGATAGAATAAGGTATTATTTTAGCATTTATGAGCTTACACCATTTTCTTGAACTTAACACCATATGAATTGCCACCTTATATATTATGTGGCATGCTAAGTATTCTTATATTTTACTATAATCCAAGTATTACCATTAAATTAAAACATTCACTCACTTACAAATCAAGTGAATTGCTTGTGCTGCATATTTCGTGTTTGCCGCTTCAGATCTCCTTTCTTCCCTTTTTCACTTAGCTCCTGGGAGTCTGTATCAACAGGCTTCCTTGTCTTCCTATAACAGGAAGGCAGAGGGAAATCTGAATTAGGCTGGATCATCTTTTCTTCAACTTTCTCCCTGAGAGCTTTCCACACGCATGCTGCTTCTTCAACAAATGGCCACTTCCGGTCAGGTGGGCCTCTCCTCCTCTCTCTCTCTCACTTCCAGGTTCTAATGACGACTCTTGCCCTTACCTCTTCAGGCTTGGGGGTGATAACTCCAGTGTGCTCTTCCCGGATTCCCTGTGGTTTCTTTTGACTTCTCACACACTTTTGTAAGCAGTCATTTATTAAACTCTCCTCAAATCACCAGTCTGGGGGGTACCCTACCTATTTTGTTACTTAGCAAACAAAAATATAAAGCGTATTAAAAGGTCATTTTCATAGTGAGAAAAGTGTCATAGGAATCATAGAGTTTACTTCTCTTTTATTCATTTCAAGCTTTCATGCTGTGATTTGAGAAAGTCTGTTTCTTATGTGATCCTGGACTTGCCTGCTGTTTTTTTCCCCAACTTAACTTTGAATTGAGGCAGAACCTAGATGTTCTACAGAGAAAACTTTGGAGAAGGTTGAGGGTAGGGGGAGCAGCGTGGGTGAGGCTCAGGACCTTTCACCCCAGTTTCCACCAGAATAGCTCCCTTTTCATCTGTTCTCTGTGTTGAGCTTCTTTGTAAGAATAAATTTATAAGTTTGACAAAAGAATTCCGCTGTTTAAAATGTTTGAAAATCAGAAGGTTAAGGCTTCCAATATTCCCTTTGAAGTGTAAATATGTTATCTGAAAGGGCTAATATGTTATTGACCATTACCAAATACTCAGAATTATTCCCACTTGAGCTTGGACATGCCTAGAGCTGGGTCACAGGCATTGGTCCTACTCAAGGAAGGAGACATGGTCAAATTCGGGAGAAAAACTGAGGAGAAGAGAGATAAGTTCTCTCTGTGAGGACAAAAAGATCCTTCTCCCATCTGTCCTGACTCTTAGTATGGCTCACCCATCTGAAGAAAAGGGGCAGCATCATGGGGCAGGGAGCGGCTTCAAGCAGAAGAAATGCCTGCATCTTGGCATTTGGCAACTCGTTATGAAGAAAGAGATTGTCCTGCAAGCACTGCCTGAAAGAGCTAATTACTGTCTGTGGCTGCCCCTTAGCTGTTCCTGACTGAAAGCTGGCAATCATCCTTCTCCCTCATCCTCACATCCAATCCATCACCACGTACAGCCATCCTCATTTTGACTACACCTCAAAACGGCCGCTTCTTTCCATGTTATTTCTTCCACCTTGGACACTTTTCTTCCCATTTGTCACTTAGCTTGATAGTCCTTTAAACTCAGCTGAAAGCTTATTCCTTCAGAGAAGCCTTCTCTAACCTTTCAGTCTAAACCAGTCCCTCATTATGATCTCTTACCAGCTTCTTTAGGTTTCCTTTCTAGCTCTTAGCATGAAATGTAAGTGTAAATTTACATGTGGTCACAGGAGCAGTCTGTGGCTCTCCCAAGGCCCTTTTATGTTAGCAAGGAAGTGTGACACTTTTGGTTACCCTTGTGTTCTTGGCACATAGAACAATGCTTGGCACATAGTAGGTGCTAAGTAAATGTTTATTGAGTGGATGGATTAATCCCGACTTCTCCCCACTTAGCCCAGACACCCAGACTGCCGGTTCTGTCAGTCTCTACTCTTGATCTTTCAACTCCCTCTCCTTTCTGCCGTCCTTACTGCCACTGCCTCGGTTTATGTGACTGTCATCTTTCTCCTGGACAACTGTGGCAGCCTCCACGCCAGACTCCCCAGCTCTGCTCTTGCCTCCACCAGGGTCTTCTCCACACAGCAGCCAAAATGTTATTCTTCTCTTGCTTCAAACCCAGCATATCTCCCCACAGCCTCTGTAGGACATCTAAACTCCTTAACTTTTCAAGACCCTTCTTGATTCAATACCTTCTTACCTCTCCAGCTTCATCTCCTGCCTTCTTTTCTCCAGACATATTGAACTAGACCTTTGCCTGCTATTTCTTTTACATATGGGCTTCGCACAGTCTCCTTTTTCAGCCTGATAGCCTCGTTTCTTCATTTCTTCTTTCTCTTTTCCTCTTTCTTCCCATCTTCCTACCCCAGCTGACCTGTATTCTTTCCTCAGGTTTTTCTTAGATGTCATGTCCTTTGGGAAGCCTTCTTTGGCCCCAATCTCTATGCCTGGGCTTTGCTATTCCCACTATGGCTCTGAGAGTTCCTTACATAACACATTTTTAAAAGTTATTCTTTTTATTAAACTTTATTTTAAAGAAGTTTTAGATTACAGAAAAGTTACACTGAAAATATAGGGGATTCCTATATACCCCATGGCCCCCTTCACATTTTTCCCTATTAATAGCATCTTATATTAGTGAGTTACATTTGTTTTTCACAATTGATGAACAAATATTGAAGCACTGCTACTAAACATGGTCTATAGTTTACATTATGGTTTACACTTTGCACTGTACAATTTTATAGGTTTTGACAAAATGTGTAATGGCCTGGATCATCATTGCAATATCATGCAGAACAATTTCAATTCCCTAAAAATGCCCTATGTTCCACCTATTCTTCCATCCCTCTCCCCTCAGAACCTCTGAGAACCACTATCATTATATCAGTGTTACAAGTTCTTCTGTTACTACAATAATAGTAAGTCTACTTCTGTCCATGGTTGCATTCCCCCCTTATTGTTCATTCCTCAATTTTGAGAATTTGGGGATGGTGATGCCCACTCTGCTTCAGATTGAGAGGGAGGGTTAGATCTTATAGGGCAGATGGAAGGAACTGTTTTGCTTGCAGTTGTAGATACTCTTTGTTCTTTGGGATGGGGGTTGTCCACCATCATCATTTTGTTAGTTGTTCTGGGTGAGTCCAATGATCTGGAGAGTAGGTGTTGGCTGCAACTCTGCTGAAATTTGGGGCTCAACTAGCATATGAACAGACCAAAGATTTAAGTCTCTGGGACATATATTTAATGGGTATAGTGCTAATTATAGGTTCAAATAAAAGGGGTAGAGGAATTATTTGTAGAGAAATTATAAATGAGTCTAATTCTGTTACATTGTGGAGATAGGTTATCATATATTTCAAGGTAAAGCTCACAGATGGGGTGCTGATTTCATGGGATTTTGTGCCTTGCCTATAGTGTCCAGATGTCTCTAGAGCCCTCAGGAGCACCCCTATTTGAAGCTTTGTTTACTGTAGCAATTAGTGAGACCTGCCTGAGATGTGCATAAGTGTAACCTCTGGAATGACCTCTGACTCACTTTGAAATCTCTTAGCCATAAAAACTCTTTAACATTTAATTTTTCATTTAGATTTACATAAATTTCTTTTACATTTAATTTTTTCCAACTGCATCACTGGTTGGCGCTTGGTAATAATCCCTTAGTTCCACGGAGGCTCATCCCTGGGAGTCATGTCCCATGCTGGGGAAAAGATAGTGCCTTTATGTGCTGAATTTGGCTTAGAGAGAGGGCACATTTGAGTAACAAGGAGGTTTTCAGGAGGTAACTCTTAGGCAATAGATATTATTAGGCTAAGTTTCAATTTTACAAGAATAAGGTTCATAAGAACAAGCATTAATCCTGAGGGCTTGGTGTATTGGTTTGTTTCCTTTTATTAGGCACTGCTTGTGTACACTAGAGATTCTTGCCACTCTATTAGAGAACATAGCAGGACTGCCCAGAATGGGAATTTAATATTTTGTTGGTTATTGTGTAGGTCGCTACCCCCTGAGATAATACCCTATGACCACATGAACACATTCATATTCCATAGACGCATGCCCCAGGTGCACTCTTTCCCACACATCCCCCCACCACTGACACCCTGAACCAGTGACCCTCCCTTGCTATAGTTAACAAAAGAACACTCCCATAATTATACTCTGAACCACAGTCCTCTACCTCCTCAGAGTTCTTCTGTTCCTTCCTCCAGCCCTCTCTCCAGCTTTATGGATAACCCAACCCCCACAACCCTGCTTACACACATACTCCAGCATCATTGACCTCACTCACATTGCTGTACCACCATCATCCTCATCCACTGCCAAACTTCCCCCATCCACCTTATCATAGATTCTGCCCAAACTGAGCATCGGCTCACCACTCTCCTCTCCCATGCTCTCTCCTAGTAACTTATCTTCCAGACTCTACCTCTTAAGTTTGCTCAATATCCTGAGTTCCTATCAGTGATATATTGCAATATTTGTCCTTTAGTGACTGGCTTACTACACTCAACATAAGGTCTTCAAGATTTATCCATGTTGTCGCATGTGTCAAAGCTTCATTCTTTCTTAGAGCTGAATAATAATAGTCCATTGTATGTATATACCATGTTTTGTTTAGCCATTCATCTGTTGACAGACACTTGGGTTGCTTCCAACTTTTGCAATTGCCAACACAGCACTTTTACACTGTCTTCTATCTGCCTCTTGACTTGTCCTCTCTCTCTCACTAGATAGTAAACATTGTGAGAGCAGGAAACAAGTTGGCCTTATTCTCTTATGGAACACTTTCCAGTGCTGAGCACTGAGGCAACACTTAATAAGTTCTTGTCAAATGAAAGAATGGAAGGATGATTTTTGAGAACAGGGGTTAGAATGTTTTGGAGATAATCGAAGTAGATGAGCTGTGACCGGCACATAGTAGGTGCTAAGTGAGGTACTGAGTTATTCATCTGTGTACCTTGTGAGTACCTTACCTCAGGAGAAGCTTATGATGGTGGGCAGAAAGCAGGAACTACAGGAAACCAAGGTCAAATCTCATTATTCTGGAAGTAAAAATCCATTGGAAAAATGATGCTGCATATCTCAGAGAGGTAGGAGAAAGAAGATTATATTTTTTGGAAGATAGTAAAGAGGGTAAAGGTGGAAATCAGCAAGTCCTAAGAGTAGGGTTCACTTCCTGTCAGGGCCATGAGGAAATGTCAAGACCTCAGGGGCAAGACAGTGTAGTATGTCCAGGGAGTGCACCTGTGAGCCCAATAGCTCTAAAGATATTGGGCACACTCTTTGTGGTACCTCATAACTAGGTATTATGTAAAAATTATGTATATATGTTTATGATATATGTATTTAATAGTTAAAAGACTTTTTGTTTTAGTAAAATTCCTTCAGCACTCAGTATCTAGGTACATTTAGGGTTGTGATGTCTGCCTACTGAAAGCTTTCCCCAGGTTTCTGGGTGTGGGATTTAGCAGATAACAACCTTGGTGGATTTCTTGTCATGACTGTCTCTGATACAGGGAATTTGTCCCATTTATCAGAAGGAGAAATTAAGGACTGAGGCAGTTAGAATATAAAGGAAAGACGATACAGTAAAGCAGGGACAACTAAAAATAAAAACATCCCAGGCTTTTGTAAGGTGTTTTCTAATTGTATAACTGTTGTTTGGCTTTCAGATAATTAGACTTATTCGGCTTACTTTAGTGGTTCTCTCATTTCTTCACAAGCATTTATTTTATGTGTCCTGGTGCCGGGCCAGTGACTGGGAGTCATAGCTGAACAGAGTAGGGATGTGGTACATGTAAGGCCAGGCATAGAAACTTGAGTTCTAAGCCTTAGTTTTGGAATGGAATTTCTTCTATTCTTCTCAGCCTAAAGAGGTTAATTTCACCCACTGTGCATGCAGTAAGACAGGGGCAAAGGTAATGCTTTTTGGTGACACATTTACATCTGGATAATACTTTTAGGGATGGCTCCCAAGGAAATGGACTCTTTTAAACTGACTTCGAGGGCCCTCCTGCCTGTTTTCTCTACTGTGACAGGCGTGGGAACAGCAAGCCTGCATTATTATCCCTCCCCCTTGAAACGATATCCACCGAGCTGAAGACAGTGATGACCTGTAAAGGTTTAATCTTCCAATTACTGAAAGAGATTCAAAAGTTGGCCAAATTTGCATTATTGGGGATAAGTCATCTTTCTAACATCTGATACTATTTAGTTCCTTGGAAAATTGATAAAAATGAGCCACAAGGGCATTCTGAATGTTCTGGACGTGAAACTTTATGGAATTTGATGTTAACTTTGCACAAACCCTGAAAACCAAACTACCGGATCTATGGGAAATAGATTTCAAGACAGGAGCTCAATTTGATTTTAAATAAGTGTCTTCAATGTTTGTAGCTATCAGTTCCTTACTGTGCATGAAGAAAACTAGGAGTATAAGAAAAGAAACGAGAACAGTCCTTAAAATTTGATCAACTGAACTAAATTTAGCCTTACCTGGACATCTCTGACTTGATTAGAACCTTTGCCTCCAGCGTCCAGTCCGCCTCTGACGGTGCCATCGAGAATTTTTTGAGACCGTTGAGAATCATTAATCTTTTCTCTTTGTTCTCCCTCTCCCCCAAACAATTGCCATCAGGCAAAAGCAAAACAAAAACACACAAACGAAAGCACCCCAACACAACAACAAGATCAAGGCCATGCTGGTCCTAGGGGTCCCCTAATCTGGTAATGAGGCTATTACCACCATACAGGATATACCCGAAATAGCATTAATATTGTTGGCTTTCATTAGACAGATCATTAAGAGCTTTACTGACTGTATTCATATTTTCTTATTATTCCTTTTAAAAATAGGCTTGATATTTAAAACACAGATAAACTGATATTATTTATGCTTGCTTATTCTTACCTCTTATAGTAGCACCCCTCTGCTGCAATGGAAAACTGTAATTGTTGGTAGCATCAGTGTCAGATTAAAATAACCCAGTGCCATATTCTTATTTTTGAATCATGTTTATAATATAATTTAAAATCTTTCTTTTCCTCTAGGGGAAAAATAATGTGTTGTAACATTAAGCCTAAAAGCACTGCTCTCCATCTAAATGCTGATTCATGGCCTGCTTTTTCTTTTTTTTTCCCCCAAGCCTAAACTACTGTAATTCTCCTTTAACTGGTCTTCCCACTGGGCAAATTTAACCTCCAAACTGTATAAAACTCTGCAGCTCATCTTCCCATTTGGAAACTAGCTAAATCTGCATAGATTCTCTTCATGGGAGAATTTACCTTGCCTTCCAGGAAAGCCCCATGGTGCTTTGAAAATGTTATCACTCAGCCTTTGGAACATTTGGAAGCCTGACTTCTACCTCCAGGACCCAGAGATAGCTCATACCCCACAGATGCCACACCAAGAGCCTTTTACAGACTGCTGGCATTAATCAGACGGCCGTTAGTGTTAAAGCGCTTGCATTTGTTGTACTGACACTCAGAATATTTATCTTTTAGCCAGGGAATAGTTGACAGTCTGTTTTTAAGTTTCAAATCAAGATGAAAGACACTTTTTATTTTAGTTCAGAGTATGCTGCTTAAAAGTGGCCTGTTTTTTTTGCTTTTTTTAAGGTGGAAACTCTATGGAAATAAATATGCTCTAGATTTGAGAAGTGATGTGCCAAGCTGGAGCCTAGATTAAATTCGTGTGGGCTGTTAAACCTGATACTCCAAATGCTACATAAACCAGGGTTATATTGTTTGGTGAGTGTGTTGCAGAATTTTGGGGAAAAAATGAGCTGAATGCTCATGAAAAATGCCAGAAGAAAACCACTGGCACCTTCTGTTTAGTTCAAGTTGAGAAGTATGTTAGAAACAGTCACAGAGGAAAGGTCTTCAAAAGGCCTAACCTAGGGCCCCGTGTGCGCACCTCACCCTGTAGCATGCCTGCACCTGTGTCTTGGCATGTGTACTTTTTTCTTTTCTCTCATTTCTCAATAAAATCTTTACTCCCTTGCCTAAAAACAAAAAACAAAAAACAAACAAAAACAAAAACAAAAACAAAAAAACCCCCCAAAACCCAAAAACCAAACCAAACCAAACCAAAACAAAACAAAAAAACAGTCATAAAGAACATTTCCCCACTTTGCCTGTGATTTATCTCTGATCATTGGGGTTTTAAACTCTATCCAAGATGCCAAATGAATGATCATGCCAATCACTGTCTTTCGCTTACAGCTCAGATATTACCTTCTCTGTGAAAGCTTCCTCCACTCAACCCTTCTCCTCTGATCCCACTAAAACCCTTGGCTCACACCTCTTTTACAATACCTTTCAAATGATCCTGGCTTACCCCTTCAAACCTTTGTCTCCATCACTGGATTATGAACATTTTGGGGATAGAGACCTAATCTTGTTCTTCTCATCTCTAAAGCCCAAGGACCTCTTTCATGGCTTAAAACTTACTTGCTGATTGGAAACTTGATAAACACACTCATAAACTTGAAGGGGTACTAGTTTTGGGCCATGGATCAAGGGCCCAATGCTGCTCATGAGATGGAAAGGAAATGGTTCTAAAACTTACATGCACTGCTCCAGGAGCAAAGGGGAAGCTCAGGGATACCCAGCTTCTATCATCCTGTTCCTTCCTGTTCCTTCTGGCCATTTAGGACCAGTGTGAGTCATGGTTACTGACTGGCTCAAGCCAGAGCAGATACTGATTCTGGGATGTCCATGTTACTCAGAAGTTCCTAGCTAGTTTCTCCAGGCAGCTATCGAAGGTCCCTCTGGCTTCAGCACTTGAAGTTAATCACTAGCATCCTTGCTACAAAACATCACCCCTCCAAGGCTTTGTTATTGCAGTCTTCCTAGGAAGTGGCCTACTCTCGAGGAAAGAATGTTTCAGCTGTGCTAATTAGGATCTATCTGACCAGATTGCTTACTCCTCTGAGTCTATAAAATGGGGATTGATCCATCTAACTCAAAGGTTCATGAGGATTGAGGTTATATATGAATCACATATATTACATTGCTCTGCACATTGATATATTCCAATAAGTGCTGGTTTCCTTCATGTTGCACCACCTTCCACATGTGAGGTATAGCCTTTCTCTGCCAAATTTGTGTGTGTCTTGGGTAACAAGGGCTGCTAAGGGAAGGGCTCATTCCTTGAAATGACTGCTGCAAAATGGATGGATTTCTTTTTATCTGGGCCCCTTCATCTGCATCCTTGTGTCTCTGAAGAGTTACGTTGTGGGCAGAGGTTACCAGTTTCATCAGACACATTTTTGGGGGTACACATGGTCTCAGATTATAGTGATGGCCTTTGAATTAAAGTGCCCTCATTGGGCTTGGGATTCAGGGGAAGGTATGATTAGTGACCTGTGTGGCGGCCATCAATGGAGGTGCTTAGCTCTCAGAGGAGGACTGGGCACTTCAGAACTTGGGGCCTCTTTCACCCTGGTTATAATCTTAATCATAATAGCGATATCTTTCCTTTTTAAATTGTTTACCTGCAAAGACATGCTCCTAGCTTATGCTGTGATTGGTACTGCTGGGTGCAAGGCAAAGCACTGCAAAGGAGGGCCAAAACGGTATGGAACTACTGTTGGACTCCTTGAGAAATATGCCTCATTGGGTGCTGGACTGGATAGTCAATGATGGGCAACTGGACCCCTTTTGCGATAAGCACTCTGGACAACCTAAGACAGGAACCTAGCCGATTGGTGCCAAAGGGCCCTGGCCCAATTGCTGCTACGGTCTCCAATAACGGGTAAGATCCAGTAATCGCATAGCATGGTCCTGACCTAAAACAGGCACAGTCCCCCCAAAGCCAATC
>JAQZBX010048737.1:7028-20208 GCA_029593785.1 Cabassous unicinctus
TACAACCACTCCCCAATGAGAGTGTTTTTTTTTTTTTGTTTGTTTGTTTGTTTGTTTTTAGGAGTTACTGGGGGATGGAAACTGGGACCTCGTACATGGCAAGCAAGCACTCAACCACTTGAGCTATATCCGCTCCCCTATCTGAGTATTTCTTAAGCTTGGATAAAGAGAATATGGGATCAGTGGACCAAATGCCAGGAATGGCACAAAATCCTAATTATGAAAAATAGGAACTTTGAATGATGAATATAGGTTCTTCTTTTAAGCTTTTTAAGATTTTCTTCTTCTTTTTAAGTGTTATAAATGACCATGGGGTGAGGGGATGAGGATGGATCTTAAAAGTGAAGTCAGGTAGATGTGGTTGGGATAATGATGTTCTGGAACTTGGAAATCATGTATGTTTTTAGTAAAGTTTTTGAGCTGAGTTGGAAAGAGCACCCAGCTACTGACCATACCTGTCACATCCCAGTGGAAGACTAGCCAACCCCAATCATAAGTTATGATAACATCACATGGTGAGCTAGAATAAGAACACAGCTGAAAAACCTGGTTCTGTTACAATGTTATATGTGGTCAATATCCATCAAATGTTTGTATGACCCATTAGAACAACATTCTTAATTGGGGATGAGAAGAATGGAGCCATATTCCCTGGGGGTAAATTTAATCAGAACCATTTGGGGGACCATTTTTTGTACTTCATACTCCAATTCAGAGATTCTCATACACACCAAGGGCTGTGTGTTCTTTCTTCTCTACTGTCTCCATATTACTGCAGTAATAAGCCACTGTACTGCGCATTTGGATGGGAAAAACGAAATCCTAATAGCCAGTATCTTATATGAAAAGGGAATGTATTGACAGTGTCTGGAAGCAAACCAGTAGGGAATTTATTTCCTTATCTAGATATAAAACTTTGGTGATTCTGGTATCTCTATAAAATACCTAGTTTCTAAACATAAATTTCACTCCTTTTTTTTTGAGCATGTAACCCATTTATCAACTGCACCATCCTGACCTAGAAGTGTAATATATATGATCCTTGACAAGATCTTATTCTATCTTCATGCTGTTTGGGTTTGCCCACCTGTACTATTTGGAGTGGATACTTTTTTTTTCCCAGTAAAACCCTCCTTCTATGTGACAAAATATTTTAAGTACTAATCATAAATTAAATGAATAGTAACAGTCACTGGAAAAGAAAAGAAGTTAAGGAAGATTCTCAGTGATTAAACTTCATATATATATAGGCATATATTTATATAATTATACCAGTAAAAATGTGAGAAAAATAAAATAAATATGAATACGAAAGGAAAACTAATGGACTAATACTTTTTTGTTAGTTTGTCTGGTTTTTAAAAAATATATCTTTATTACAAAAGTTGTGAACTTACAAAACAATCATGCACATGTGTGGAATTCCCATACAACAACCCTTCACCCACACACCACACCATTGTGGAGCATTTGTTACAGGTTATGAGATATTTTCATCTGACGATTACCACTAACAATGGTCCATAGCTTACATTTGGCATATTTTTTCCATACCCCCCTATTATTAACACAGTACATCTTTGGCATTGATGCAAGGTATAACAGTATTGCTTTAGCTATCGTCCATAGGTTACTGTTTGCTTGTTTTTAATTTCAACATTACAGAAATTCTTTATTTGTACTTTCCAAACACCATGAAGTAAATATAATTGCATACTGTCCAGCAACAGTTATCAGAATTTCCCCTTATTCCATTAACATCTACCACACTCCACATCCACCCTCGCACCTCTTTTTTACCATACTTCCTGGTATTCTCTTTCATCCCCAATTTAGTTATTTTATTTTTGTTTTTTTGATTATTTTGTTAATTAATTAACAAAGTTTCTTTAAAAGTATATCCTTTAAATCTGAGGTTTCAGATCTGCTTTCCAGGGGGAAAATGAGTTATTCTTTTTTATTTTGGTATATTTGCTTGTATTTTTCTGTTCTCTGTGTAGACCATTATGCATGCATGTATTCTTCCTTATCTGTCTTCCACATATAATTTTTTTAAATCTTAAAACCATTTCATTAAAATTTCTTACACTATTATTAGATAGTTCAGAGAGAGAGGGAGATTTAGGGTATTTGGAACTGGCACATGAAAATTCATTGGTCTAAGGGACCCTTGCTTTAATTGTTTATTCATGACATGGAGGTTCCTAGTTCAGGGCCCTGGATCCAGACTGCCCGAGTTCAAGTCCTGGTTCTGCCATTTAAAATTTGCCCTTAGGCAAATTGAATTTCTCCTCCTGCCTCATTTGTAAATTGGGGCTGATAATAGTACCTCCTCCATAGAGTTGTCCTAACAATTAAATATGCAATACCTGCATATTGCCATAAAATTAGCCACTATCTTTAATTATTTTTTTCCAATGATAAAGCCTGAAATCTCAGAACTGCTCATTTTATTCTGGCCTGGCTCCTTGCTGAAGGACTAATACTTTTTAATTACATTAGTTCAGTTTTTGGAAACAAAGGAAATGAAAACTTATAACCATTTGTTAGTTTGCCACAATAAGGAATAATTATAATACAGTGTATGTTTTTGATCCCTAACTTATGAAAATGTGAAATGGCTTTATAAAAATTGTTCAATAGAGAGCATAGCCAGATTCCTTCATTGATCTCTTTTCATAATTGAGCAAAGAACAATTTTATTAACTTTAATTTCAAAAAGTTCCTTTCACATGCAGCAACAGTTATATAAACAGAGCATTTTTTAAGAGTTTTGAAATTTTACTTTTTTGAACAGTTTTAGATTTACAGAAAAATTGTGAAAATAGTACAGAGAGTTTCTATATACTCTGCACTTAGTTTCCTTTATTATTAGCATCTTACATTAGAATAGAACATTTGTTAAATTAATGAATTAATATTGATATGTTTATTAACTAAAGCCCATACTTTATTCAGATTTCCTTAGTTTTTACATAATGTCTTTTTTCTGTTAGGAAAAATTTTAAACATAAGAATGTTAGGAAGAGATTCATAAAAATCCCATTTCACAATACATTCAGGAAATTGAAAAACTGTCATGTCTTTGGATCAATTCTAGTGGCTTTCAAATGACATATTCACAAAAATTCATCATCATTTCTATTATGTTGTTTGGAATAGTGTGAGGTTGCTTCTGGTATTACATATTCCTGTATTTAAACAGTGAATTTGAAATGAATAATGATACCACAGTGATTGCAAAATTAAAGAAACAGAAATTGAGTTTCCAGTCTTGAAATGAATGCAATACACTGAGCCTGAGGTTTTTGGGTCCGACTGTATAATTGGGAGTTCCCAAAATTAACTTCCATGCAGAACACAATATTTATTAAAGGGTAAGTATTAAAATGGTACCAATTCATAGCTTATATATTATATGATGATTTGTAGCTTTCTGTACCCCAGAAAGACATCTTCTTAAAGTTAATCCATTCCTGTGGGTGTAAACCTATTGTAATAGGAACTTTTGATGAGGCTACTTCAGTTAATGTGTGACTGACCTCATTCAGGATGGATTTTAATCCTCTTATTGGAGTCCTTTATAAAAGGAATTGAGAGAGAGAGAGAGAGAGAGAGAGAGAGAGAGAGAGAGAGAGAGAGAGAGCGCAAGCCATGGAAGCAATAAGCTGAAATCAATGAAACCTGGAAGAAAAAGAAGAGAACATTAAATACTGCCATGTGCCTTGCCATGTGGCAGAGGAGCCAAGGATCACTAGCACCCAGTATTTGGGAAGAAAGTATGGCCTTAATGATGCCTTGATTTGGACATTTCCTTGGCTTCTGAATGCAAGCTAATAAGTACCTAGTGTTTAAGCCAACACATTTCAATGGTACTATTTTTAGCAGCTTAGGAAACTAAAACAGCTTTTGGTATTAGGAGAATGGGATGCTGCTATTGCAAATATAAAAAATGTGGAAATAGCTTTGGAATTGCTTAATGGGTAGAGACTGGAAGAATTGTGAGATGTTTGGTAGAAAAGTGTTAGATTGCTTTGAAGAGACTTGGTAGAAATATGGATGTTAAAGATACTTCTGCTGAGGCCTTAGACAAAAATGATGAATGTGTTTTTGGAAACGAATTGGAAGAAAGGCAGTCCTTTTTTTATATTATTTTTTTTAGAGGGTACTGGGGATTGATCCTGGGACCTTGTGCATGTGAAAGAGGTGCTCAACCACTGAGATACACTGGCTTCCCAATCCTTGCTTTAAAGTGGCAAATAAAATGGCAAAATCAAGTTCTGATGTCAGATGGAAGCCAGGATTTTAAGAGTGATGAGCCTGGATATTTAGATGAGGAGATTTCCAAGCTAAGTATGGAAAGCAAAGCCTGGTTTCTCTTTGAAGCTTATAGTAAAATGCAAGAGAAAAGGGATAAGCTGAGAACTAAACTCCTGGGCACAAGAAAACCCAGACATTGATGGCTTAGAAATTTCTGAGCTTCCGAAACGTAGTCCCCAGATTATAGTACTCTATCTGAGGGTTTAACTGAACATGAATCCAGCCAGTCATTTCACTGTAAGTCAGGATTGGAATTGCAGTTATCAAGGAAGGATCTGTGGAAAGTCCTACTGTTTGATTATTTGGACCCTTGTGTATTACATGCAAAACCATCAAGTTTTTGGGGAGATCTCTATGCATGGAACCACAGTCAGCATGGACTGAAAGGGAACAGAAAAAGGACAGAGTGAAGGAAAAATCACTTCAAGGGAAGGACCATGGAAGCTGAAGTCTGGACCAAAGACATTTTCTAAGGCCAAGAGAGCAGGCTGACCCATGTGTGTGAAAAAGGTGAGTCTGCCATGGAGCTTGGAGAGGGTGGGCCTTCTACCAGTTGTTCAGAAAAAGTGCTACCATCCCAGTGTTCTCAGATATTGGATTCTGTTGTAATTTGAGAGAGTATATACCCCAGAAAATCATGCTTTTGAAAATGGCCCATTCCTGGGTGGTGTAAACCTATTGTTGGTGGGATTGTTTGATTTGATTACTTCAGTAAGGCATGACCCAGAATGAGTCTTAACCCTCTTACTGAAGTCCTTTATAAATGGGCCACAGACACAGAGAGAAACTCCCCAGAAGCTGAGAAAAAAAGCCCCAGAAACCAGAAGCTGAACTCAATGGAAACAGAAGCAGAGGGGAGGGAGAGCTCCAAAAGATGCCTCCATGTGCTTTGCCATGTGAAAGAAGATTCCAGGATTACCTGTAGTTGTTGTTCAGGGAGAAAAATCATCACCTGGTGAAGTTTTGATTTGAACATTTTTCTTAAACTAACAAAATTCCCTTTGAAAAGCCAACCCATTTCTGGTACCTTGCCTTGGTGGCCTTTAGCAAACTGAAACAGATTTTGGTACCAGGAAAGTGGGCTGCTGTGATTTCAAATACCAAAAATGTGGGAATGGTTCTTTAAATGGATAAGGGGTAGATTTCAGAAGAATTGTGAGATGCTTGATAGAAAAGTCTAGATTGCTTTGAAGAGACTGTTGGTAGAAATATTGACACAAAGGGTACTTTTTTGTTTGTTTATTAAGTAGTTTTATTGAGATATATTCACATATCCAAAGTATATAATCAATGGCTTTTAGTATAATCACAATGTTGTATATACATCATCTCAAAAATTTTAGAACACTTTCATTACTCCAAAAAGAGACTCAGGGAGCAGAGTCTCAAGCAGATGGGCCTCTGCCTCCCACATGGGAGATCCCAGGTTTGTTTCCTGTGCCTCCTAAAGAAGACAAATGAGCAGACATTGAGAAAAAACAATGAGCAAGACAATGAACAAAACAACAAGCAACAACAAGCACAAACAAAATGAGCAGGGAGCAGATGTGGCTCCAGCATTTGAGCACCTTCCTCCCACATGGGAGGTCCTGGATTTGGTTCTGAGTGCCTCCTAAAGCAAAAATAGACAATGAGTGAAACAAAGCAATGGGCAAACAGACAAGGAAGCCATCTCGGGGGTGGGAGTGGGGGTGGGGGAAAATTCCACACCCCTTAACATTCCTTCCTCAATCCTACATAATCACTAATATAATTTCATCTTTATAAATTGATTTATATTTACTTTTTATATAAATGGCAACATACACTATGTAGTACTATGTGTCTGGTCTCCTTTCCTTAGTATAGCAGTTTTTTTTTTTTTTGTCTGATATCAACATTTTGTAGTATTAACCTACATTTGTTCAGCTTCAAAGTAAAATGGTCTTATATATGCAATTCTACCCATATTCATATTTCACATAATATATTTTTATTTCACATAATATATTTAGTTCATAATAGGATGTAGCAATTTGACATTAATTATGAATCCCAAAAATAGATATTGGATTATGTTTGTGAACTGGTCATATTAGGTTATGGGCCAGTTCTCTGGGCATATTAAATTATATTGGATTCAGAGGTTTTGCTTTTACTTGATTAAATAGTGATTAAGGCTTTGATTGGACCAGGTCAGGAGGACATTGAATCCCCACCCCCTTTGTGGGCAGGGACTCACAGAGAAACTGCACCACAGAGAAGGGAGGTTGGAGTTTTGATGTAGAAGTTTTGATGCTAGAGTTTTTGAGTTGGAGCCCCGGGAAGTAAGCACACAGAGGAGCTTGGTTGTGAGGAAGGAGAGAAGGCCTCAGGAAAAGAGAGAAGCCATTTGCCTGATAGTCTACTGCTGGCCTTGTGGAGAGAGAGCACAGCAGCTGAGCCTGGAGAGAAATGGAGCCCCAGGAAGTGAGGAACCCAAGAACCCTGAACTCTTGGCAGACATCAGCAGACATCTTGCCCCAACAAGTGGCAATAGACTTTGGTGAGGGAAGTACTTATGCTTTATGGCCTGGTAACTGTAAGCTTCAACTCCAAATAAATGTCCTTTATAAAAACCAACCGATTTCTGGTATTTTGCATCAGCACCCCTTTGGCTGACTAATAAATGGGGCAATCATACCGTATTTGTCCTTTTGTGTCTGGCTTGCTTCACTCAACATAATGTCTTCCAGGTTCATCCATGTTGTCATAGTTCTTCTTACTGCTACATAATATTCCATTGTGTGTATATTCCACAATTTGTTTATCCATTCCTCAGTTGATGGACACCTGGATTGTTTCCAACTTTTGGCTATTGTGAATAATACTGCTATGAACATTGGTGTGCAGATGTCTATTTGTGTCACTGCTTTCAGTTCTTCTGGGTATATACCTAGCAATGGTATTGCCAAGTCCTAAGGGTACTTTTGATGAGGCCTTAGAAATGATAGATGTGCTATTTCAAACTGGAAGAAAAGCAATCTTTTTTTTTAAAGTGGCAGAGAACTTGACAAAATTGTGTTCTGATGTTGAATGAAAGGTGGAATTTGAAAGTGATGAGCTTGGATATTTAGACAAGACTTCCAAAATAAATGTGTAAAGTGCAGCCTGGCTTCTCTTTGCAGCTTATAGTAAAATGCAAGAGGAAATGGATAAGCTGAGAACTGAACTCCTGGGCTCAAAGAAACCAGAAATTGATGGTTTGGAAAATTCTGATCTTCTGGAAAATGAGTCCCCAGAGAATAGTGTCCCATTTGAGGACCCAACTGAACGTGAAACCAGTCAGTCATTCCACTGCAAGTCAGGATTGGAAATGCAGTAATCCAGAAAGGATTTGTGGAAAGTCCTACTGTCTGATGGTTGGGACCCTGTATCCTGCATACAAAACCAACAAGTTTTTTGGTGAGATCTGTATGAATGGAACCACTGCCAGCCTGGACTAAAATGGAAAAGGATAGGTTGAAGGAAAAATTACTTCAAAGGCAGAACCATGGAAGCCAAAGTCTGGACTGAAAACATCTTCTTGGGCAGGAAAGCATTTCCACTCATGTGTGTGGAGAGGGTGAGTATGCCTGGAGCTTGGAGAAGGTGTGCCGGCCACTTCATGCTTCAGAGAGGGTGGAGTACATTCCCCAGGGATTGGGGAGAGTTTGGCTGCCTCCCCACTATACTAAAGGGATTGAGCCTGTGTCCTGGAGATTGGGGATGGCTTGGCTGTCACCCCAATGCTCTGGTGAGGCCTACAGCTTGGCTACCACCCCAATTCTTGATGGGGATGGAGCCAAGAACATGGGCACTGGGCAAGCCTTTAGAAAGGGTGGGACTGCTGCTCTGCCAAGCTGAAGACAAGAAACCATGGTTCTATAGATGACTCTCAGACTTTGCAATCTAATGGATTACGCCCTGCTGGTTTTCAGAACGTTTGTGACCTCTGTTTTCCTTCTAATTTATCCCAATGGGAATGGGAATATTTATTCTGTGAATGTCCCTCTTTTGTGTATTAGAAATAGATAGCATGTTTTCAGTTTGACAGGTCCACAGCCTGAGGGGAATTTGCCCTAGGGCAGACTATGTGCATATAAAAGATTTTGATGAGATTTTAGATTTAATATTGTTACTGAAATATTTTAAGGCTTTTTGAAATATTGTGATGGAATGAATGTATTTTGCATATGGAAAGAACATGTCTTTTTGGGGTTTAGAGGATGAAGTATGGTAGTTTGAGAGTGTATGTATCCCAGAAAACCATGTTCTTGAAACTAGTCCACTCCTGTGAACCTGTTGTAGGTGGGACTGTTTGACTAGATTACTTCAGTAAGGGGTGACCCAGGGTGGGTCTTAATCCTTTAACTGGAATCCTTTGTAAAGGGGATAAATACAGAGCTAGGGGATTGAAGACACAGTAAAAAATCCCCCAGAAGCTGAGAGAGAAAGCCCTGGAAGCCAGAAACTGAAGTCAACAGAACACAGAAGTAGAGAGAAAGCCTCAAATCAGGAAGCTGTGGGAAGTGGAGCCTGGAGGAAGAGGGAGAGCCCCAGCAGATGCCTCCTTGGGCTTTGTCATGTGAGAGAGGATTCCAGGATCAATGGCAGCCAGTTTTCAGGGAGAAAAAGCATTGCCTGATGAAGCCTTGATATGGACATTTTTCTTTGCTTTGAAACTGTAAGCTTTTAAACTAATAATCCCCCATTGTAAAAGTCAACCCATTTCTAGTATGTTGTCTTGGCTGCCTTTAGGAAACTAAAATAAAGCCTATTCCCCAGTGACTGTAGAGAGACTGGTCACCACCCCAGTTTTCTAGAGGGTGGAGCCTTCACCCCAGTGTTTAGGGAGAGCAAGGCTGCTGCACAAGTGCTTGGAAGGGGTGGCACTGCCACCCTATCAGGCCCTGAGGACAAAACATTATTCCATAGAAGACTTTCAGAACTTGAAATCTAATGGAGTATGCCCTCCACTGTTTTGGAATTTTGGGGGATTCATAAGTTCTGTTTTCCTTCCAATTTCTCCCTATGGAAGTGGGAATATTTACCCTATGGCCATTCCTTCTTTGTATATTAGAAGCATATAACTTGTTCTCTATGTTTCACAGGTCCACAGATGAAGGGGAATTGTGACCTAGGACAGACGATAACCATAACCAATTTTGATGAGACTTTGTATGTAGTATTGTTACTAAAATGATTTAAGGCTTTTGTGATATTGTGATTGAATAAATGTATTTGCGTACGGAAAGAACATGCCTTTTTTGGGGTCCAGAGGTTGGAGTATGATGGTTTGAAGCTGTATGTACCCCAGAAAAGATATGTTATTAAAGTTAACCCATTCCTGTAGGTGTGGATCTATTGTAAGTAGGACCTTTTGATAAGGCTACTGCAGGTAAGGTGTAATTCACCTCATTCAGCATGGGTCTGAATCCTACTACCAGCATCCTTTAGAAATGGAATGAATACATAATATATATCTGTATCTATGATATATCTATATCTATGCTATGGAAGCAAGAAGCTGAAATCAATGTAATCCAGAAGAGAAGGGAGAGACCAGCAGATGCCATTATGTGCCTTGCTATGTGCTAGATTAGCCAATGATCATTAGCAGCTGGTCTTCAGGAAGAAAGTATTACCTTAATGATGCTGTAGCAGTTTGATATTGTTTATGAATTCCAAAAAATAGATTTTAGATTGTGTTTGTAAACTGGTCTGTTCCTCTGTGCATATTAGATTGTATTAGATTCAGAGGTTTCACTTTTATTTTGTTAAATTAAGATTAGGGCTTTAATTTAACCATGTCATTAGGGCATACAGGGTTGAGTCCCCACCCCCTTGGTGGGGATAAAACAGACTCTCACATGGAAGTAAATACATGGAGAAGGAGAACACAGAGATTTTAGTTTTGGACACTGGAGCCTGATAATTTGCAGCTGAAGAGGCCAGAGCCCTGGACAGCCGAGAAAGCCTGGAAAGAAATGAGCCCCTGCTAGCCTACAGCTGAGATTGGAAGGAGCTGGGATCAAGGAGCTTTAGGAGGAAGAGGAAGACTGAACCCTCACAGACCCTGGCAGCCATCTTGCTCCAACATGTGGCAACAGACTTTGGTGAGGGAGGGATTTACGCTTTATTGAAGCCAGCTAGTAAAATAGGGAATCAGTTAGATGGATCTGGAACCTGGCAAGAAGTCCATGTGGACATCAATACCCCCAAGATGGCTGCTGGAAGACCTTTGCGAGATTTCTGCCACCCAGAATGAGATTCCCTCTGGAAGCCAGGAGAAGCACCAGATATTCTCCAGGGACATTATCATTGGGCCCACCCAGGGGATTGATGGGTGGGGTAAGCAATCAAAATGGCAAACAGCTGGGACTCCTCCCCTGCCATTAGCAAAGGGGTGGAATAATTAATGGTTTAAAAAGCAAGCACAAAGGTCAAATCTCTCTCCCACTCTCGCTTTCTCTTTGCTTCTGCGCCCTGCTCTCGCCACGTCCCCCCTGCATAGAACACCACCATAAGTCAAGAAACTAGACAAAATCCGGTAACATTATGGCCTTGTGACTGTAGGTTTGTACCCCAAATAAATGCCATTCATAAAAGTCAACAGATTTCTGGTACTTTGCACCAGCACTCCTTTGGCTGACTAATACAGATCTTTAGATTTGGACATTTTCTCAGCTTCTAAGTGTAAGCTAATAAATTCCCAGTATTTAAGGCAACCCATTTCATGGTATCTACTTTAAGCAGCTTAGGAAACTAAAATATATTATTAAATTTTGACAGTAATTTAAATTACTGGAAAATTATGGGGCAATTGTTTTAGACTTAGAATTTCGACCAACAATCAAACAGATTTTTTCAAGGAGGAAACTTTTATTACTGATATTTAGAATTGCCATCTACAGTAAAATATAAAGCTGACAGACATTTTGTAGGTCTTATTATTGCTTTCAAGTCTTCTAGAGACAGTTCACCTCCATCCCTCCCTCTCTTACTGACTTCAGCCTGGACTATCACTCCCACTCCCTGCATTTAATATATCTCTGGGTCTTGTTCCCATGGCACCTAAGACACAAATTCCTGCTTCCTTCAGCTGTTTTCATAAGAAATTTGTTTACACTAATCTAATCAAGAATTTTATGATGTTTTATATTTACAGATGATGTGTTGTGCCAAAGAAAGATTCATGCAATTTGCCCTCTTGTTGGTGCCATGCTTATATCACCCCTGTGCTGTCTTCCTCCTTCCTCTCAAAAGCAGCAAACACGCCCCTCCCTCTCCTTGGCACCTCATCCACTCCAAAGCCCTTTACAATTTCACTTTCCCGTTCAAAGACAAGCTTCTCAATGATTTTTAAAAAAAAACAAATTGTAGATCCATAAAAGGAATTCTTGAGACTGTCAAGAGAAAGGCACTTAGTATTTTTTCATATAATATATATCATCAGTTCATAAGTAATTTTTTTCATAGAATAGTTATTTTTCCATAGATTATAGTTTGTAGAAATGAAGTCATCAGTCAAATTTGTGATTTTTAACTAGAAAAACATCAAAACCAAAGAAGTGAAATGGTTCCTCCTTCTAGACTATAAAGACTGATTATAAACTTAATTCCATAGCTTGTCTCAGGTGCTTAAAAATTGTTGCCTTCAAATTTTTGCTGTTGTTGATTAAACCCCTTTATTAACATTTTGGAGAAAGGAAGGGAAAGTTAGGAAATGGTCATTACATCTTTTAGAAATTCTTTGCATATTTCTAAGCAATTATTAATTAGTGCTAGGCTATGTTTTCCTCTGAAAAATACTGAATAAACTTCATTTGTCAAATTTTCCCTCTTCATTACTATTTTCCAAAATTTTAATCATTTCTTTTGCTCTTTTCTTAACCTTTCTGTATTTCTTGACATTATTTGTACTCATTTGATTAATTGTGCTTAATAGTGAAAATATATCCAAATATTTAAAATATTTTTTACTGCTTCTACAGTTCAATAAATATATTTTAATCCTGACCATATTAATTAAATGTCTTCCATATTCAGATTTTGGTTCTTTTCACTGAATAGTTCCTTCACTAAATCAGTTTCCTGTTTTTGAGTGAAATGAGCAGGGTGCTTTCTCTCCCTCCCTCCCTACCTCCCTCCCTCCGTCCCTCCCTTCCTTTTTCTTTTTCTTTCTCTCTCTCTCTTTTTGTCTCCCTCTCTTTCTTAATCTCTCTGTCCTCTCTTTCTGTCTCTCTCTCTTTCTCTCTCTCTCTCAGTGCTTTCTTAACTCTGTTTTCTTGGGTAGGCAACATCTTGCCTGTGAATATTTAAACCATGACTAAAGTTTATCCACATAGCACCTACTGACTTGTTAAAGGAATTTTTTTTCAATGAAATATTGGTTAATATGTAACAGAGACAATTTATAGTATATGATTCCACAGCCTAGTATCTAAAGTTTTCTCAGTGAAATAAAATTCTAGAAATGAACTCCTTTAACATTTGTTATTTAACTTATTACACTGTGAATCTTGATGGCTGGTAGTACTAGCCAATGCTGCACAATGCTCAAGGAAAAAAGTAAGTTGCGTTGTTTGACTATGTTTGCTAGGCATTGCCCTTTACATAGAATATTTTATTCTGATCCCTGGTGTCATAATACAATTAATTCCAATTTAGAAATGAAGAAATAAGGGTTTATAGATGTTCAAAACTTGGCCAAGGGCATAAGTAGTAGGGATCCTTCTACTTTCTGTTATCTTTTTCTGATTTTTGCAGAGCCCATTAGTTCAGAGACTATATATATGTATATATATATATATATACATACACACACACACACACACACACACACATACATACATACATA
>JAQZBX010048738.1:0-20115 GCA_029593785.1 Cabassous unicinctus
ATTAAAATGGATTAAAGTAAAATAAATATATAAATCGTTTAGAAAAAACACAGATAAACATATATACACTCTCAAATAAAAAAGGCAAATTACTGAACACTGGGGGAGGATGTGGCTCAAATGGTTGGGCGTCCGTCTGCCATATGGAGGGACCTGGGTTCGATCCCCCGGACCTCCCGGTAAAATAAAAAATATATATATAGAAGGTGCATGGGCTGCCAGGCTCTGTGTACCCGTGAGCTGCCAGGCCCCGGGAGCCATGCAGCAAGATGATGACGTAACAGGAGAGAGACAAGACGAGATGCTCCGAAAGCTCTGAAAAACCAGGAACCGAGGTGGCGCAGGTGGCAGAACACCTCTCTCTCCTACATCGGAGGTCTTCAGGATCAAATCCTGGTGAAGACTGGAGGAGGAGGATGAGAAGAGATGGCAGGAAACAGACACAGAGAATTGCCCAGCGAATGGACACAAAACAGCAAAATGGGGAAAGGGGGGTTTAAAATGGATAAAGTAAATAAATAAATCTTTAAAAAAAAAAAATTACTGAACACTATGTAGAGTATGGTCCTATGTACATTAAAAAAAGATGCTTATGCATGCATTAAATATCTGGAAGAATGTACACCAAACGACCACGATAACACTAGTTGTCCCTGAGAGATGGTATTCCAGAGGGTCATTCACTTTCTGCATTCTTTAATTTTTTATCATGCTGACATAAATACAAAAAAAAAGATAATTCCATTTTAGAAAAATAATAATAATTTATCATTACCTGTGTGTGCCAGTTATAAAGAGCTCAAGGAAAAGCTGACTAATGGATAAAAGAATGCAAAAACAGCAACTCCTAATTTCTTGTTTCTATAAGATGCCTGGAATGTGACTTTTTATCTGCAATTACTTAGTAAAAAGTTACACCAATGACCCTATCCAAGCCAGCACCCCACAACATGTGCCATGAACATACCCTACCCTACTTTTCTTCATGGCAATTATCACCACAGATATGCTCTCTGTTGTCAGGGGGCTTCCATCCCAGTCAATGGAGACAGACTAGAATGTCAGATTTTCCAGGAGAGAATTTGACTATTTTATTATCTACTATAGCCTCAGTCACTAGAAGACTGCCTTTTAGAGTCAGCACTCAACATATATTTGCAGAATACTTATCCATTTTTAAAGGACCTACTCTGATCTGATCTTCCCTAGAACCCTCCAAGTATCATTAACTCTATTTTACAGTAACAAAAATGCACAAAGTCACACACCTAATAAGTAGTTGTGATCTAGATTTTTCCATCATGGCATCCCTATTATGTGTATGTGTGTGTGTGGACATTTGAGATATCGTTTCTGGATAAGACATTAGGTAAAGAGCTTCCTTTGACATAAGCTATCAAAACATTTCACAACACATTAGCAATCTATACTTAAGCGTACCTATCCTTAAAAATTAAAAAGAAAACTTCTTAGATTACCAAAGTTACCAATCATTCAACTATTATATTGGCGACCTACAATCATGAACGAAAAGGAGATCTCTTTGCTAAGAAGAAGCATTTGGGAATCCTTTCAAATGCTTATTTTAAAATCTACAGCAGGCATGATCAATTTTTTTTTTCAAAAGCAAGCATCTTATGCCAAGCCTGCTTTTTTTTAATCCTGAGCCATGGCAACTTCAATAAAGTCTGCCAGCAGAAGATACACTGCTCAGGTTGAAGCAGATGGCATAATGAATTCTGTGACAGGCTGAGGATCCCACACACCAGGACCTAATGCCTATATAATGTTTGCTTAGGGAAAAAATATTTGGGCTTCTGCTACTGTAAGCCTGAATGAACAAATCACATTTCAAGAACAGACAGTCAATCTATACGAAATTAACTGTTGAAGTAGGAGTTTTGATGACCTGGAAGACAAGGTGTCAAGGCACTCCCAGACTAAAGCTCTGGGACCAGACCATATTACAATATGAGAATCTCATAAATGTTTAATATCAATTGTCTTCTCTTAATTTGTTAAAGGTTAAACCAATGTCAATGGTTCCTCTCTGCTAGAGGTCTGCGGAAGTGTAAAAGCAAACGTTGACTAATTCACACTTTTATACCATCATACAAAAGGGATTTTTTTATTTGAAAATGTGTACCCATAGGAAAAACCACAAATGCACCTTTTGATTCTGCTATAATAGCTGTTTATTAAAATGGATTTCTGAACTATAATCTTCTTGAGGAATAGGAATGAATTAATTAATAGACCTGTTCATAACAGACATATTAAAATGTTTAATAAAAAGAACTTGAATCCTATCCTTGGTTTATAGAACATAAAATAAACAGAAGAAAACACATATATCTGGTGATTTTTATATATAGATAAACAATCTGGATAATTTATGGAAGTTGCTAGTAAATGAGCAAGAGTCAAAAATAATTATCTGTTCTCTGTTTAACTTGTGGCTAAGTATTTCAGTTTAAAAAGGGCTTTCATGTGCTTAGTAAATAAACATATATTAATCTAATTTATTGATTTTAATTAGCGCTAATACTTACAACATAACTTAAAAGATTTTTTAAAATTACTCAGTTAAAAATTTTACAAAATCTTTGTGAAAAAGCAGGATGAAACACCCTCGTGGCATTTAGAAGCCCTCTTACCAGATGCAGTCAGGATCAGCAACTATTTTCTATTTCAGTTTCTTTAAAGTAGAGCAAGAATTTGGGAGGAGATCCATTTCCAAGCTCACTCATGTGGCTTTGGCAGGCCTCAGTTCCTTACCATGTGGGATTCTCCATAAACTGAGTTTCCTCTTGCATGGCAGCTAGTGGTTCTAGAGAGAGTTAGAGAGTATCCAAGATGGAAGCCAGTCTTTGCAGAACCTAATGTCAGAAGTGATATCCAAACACTTCTACCATATTTTATTCATTAGACACAAATCAACACGACCAGACCACACTCAAGGAGAGGGGATTACACAAGACCATGAGTACATGAAGGCAGGAGTCATTGGAGGCCATCTCAGAACATGCCTACCATAGCATATCATAGCAAAACAGCTGAGAGCCAAGACAGAGAGAAAGCCTTAAAGCCACCAAAGCAAAACAATCTTATCCTCAAAGAATCAAGAATCACAGCAGATTTCTCAAGCAAAACAATGAAAGCCAGACAACAGAATGAATAATAATAAAAGTGACAACCTAGCATTTTCAGAGCCACTCCACCGCACCCAAAATTGTAGCCCCAGATTTGCACGAAAAAACAAACAAAAAAACCACAGTAAGTTCTTGGGCAGAAACAAAATAATACCTGATAGAAAATCCCTAATGCAGAAGAGATAGAACAAAAAAGGATTGAAAAGTACAAATAAATGTATAGGAATTGCTTAAAGCAATAACTTAAAATATATAGTGTTTTAAATATTTGTAGAATTAAAAGTACATGATAATTACACAAAAGACAGGAGAAGTGGGGTAAATGGAGACTTAAAAAGTATTCTAAGATGCCTGCATTTTCTGAGAAGTGGTAAAAGTATTAATGAAAATAGAATTAAGTAAGTAAAGGATACACATATCTGACAAAGGATTCATATGTAGGATTATAGAGATGGAAAACAGGTTAGTGGTTACCAGAGGTTAGGGATGCTGTGAGGGAAGGGGTTGGGAAGGACTAAAAAGGAGTAGCATGGGGGAGATCTTTATGGTAACCGGCAAATTCTGTACGCTGTGGTGGTGGTTACACAAATATATAAAAGTGATAAAATGATGCAAAACTGTACACACACGTTATACCAGTATCAATTCCTGATTTTTATATATTACTATAAGTTTGTAAGATGCGTACAGCTAAACAATGCTTCTATTAGAAGGAAATTTATTGACTTAAATTAATATACAGAAAAGAAGAAATAATCAATGAGCGAGGCATCCATATCAAAAAGATAAAACAAGACAATAAACCAAATGCAAAGAAGGAAGAAAATAACATAGTTTAGAGCAAAAATCAATAAAACAGAAGAAATGAAAAGAGAGTCATAGTATAATCTATAGGTAGGATCTAATGAATGTTTTTTCAAAATAATTTAAAAAATTAGATGAAATAAACAAATTCCTTGAAAAGTAAATTTACCAAAATGTGAACAGCCTTCTATCCATTAATGAAACTGATCCACTATTAAAAATTTTCCCACAAAAATAGTTGGTAGTTCCTCAAAAAGTTAACAGAATTACCAAATGGTCCAGCAATTTCTCTCCTAGGTATACACGCAAAAGAAGTGAAAGCAAGGACTCATTCAGGTACTGTAAATCAACCAATAGCAGCATTATTCACAATAACCAAAAGACAACCCATGTGTTCATTGACAGATGAATGGATAAACAAAGTGGGGTGTATATATATACAATGGAATATTATTCAGCCATAAAAAGAATGAAATTCTGATACATGCTCCAACACAGATGAACCTTGAGAACACTATGCTTAGTGAAGTATATCAGCATGAAAGGACAAACATTATATGATTCCACTTTTATGAAATATTTAGAATAAGCAAATTCCTAAAGACAGAAAGTAGATTAGAGGTTACCAAGGACTGGGAGGAAAGGTGAGGAGGAAAAGGGAATTATCACTTAATGGGTACAGAGTTTCTGTTTTCTGTGATGAAAAAGTTTTGGTAGTGAAGAGTGTTGATGGTAGCACAACAATGGAAATGTAATTAATGCCACTGAACCGTACATTTAAACATGGGTTAAAATGGCAAATTGTGTGTGTGTGTGTGTGTGTGTGTGTGTGTATCCACAATAAAGTAATAATAATAAAAAAGAAAATATTCCCATAAAGAAAACTCCAAACCCAGATAGCAAATTCTTCCAAATACTTAAAAATTAAATAAAACACCAATTTTATACAAACTCTTTCAGTGACAAGAAAAGGAAAAAACTGTTAACATTTTGCATGAGGCCAGCATAACTCTGATGCCAAAACCTAACAAGGACATTACTACAAAGGAAAGCTAAAGACCAATCCTCATAAAGATAGATAAAAAAATCCTAAGCAAGAGTATTAACACACCAAATCCAAAGTTATAGTAAGATGATAATGATTATGACCAAATTGGGCACTCCAGGAATGCAAGCTCGAATTAACTTTTGGAAATTATTACATTTAATTCAGTGTATTTAACAGAATAAAAGAAATAAACATAGGATCAGCTCAATAGATACAGAAAAAAAAGTGGGTAAAATTCATACTTAATGGGCAAATAATGAAAGCTATAACCCCAAGACTTAGAATGAGATAATAACATCCAAATCACCACTTCTATGCAACATCAGACTCAAGGGCTTAGGCAGTACAATAAGGCAAGAAAAAGAAATAAAATATAAGAAGACTAGAATTAAAGAAATAAAACTGCAATTATCTGCAAACTACATAATTGTGTACACTGAAAACCCAAATGAATCTACAGATAAACTGCTAGCATTAATA
This sequence comes from Cabassous unicinctus, assembly GCA_029593785.1. NCBI lineage: Eukaryota > Metazoa > Chordata > Mammalia > Cingulata > Chlamyphoridae > Cabassous > Cabassous unicinctus. The sequence continues at coordinate 5,485 of JAQZBX010048738.1, forward strand.
AATTAATTTAGTAAATTTGGTGGGTACAAAGTCAACATAAGAAAATCAATTATTTTTCTTATCAATGATCAATTAAAGACTAAAACTTTAAAAAAAAACTATAATAAAAGACAATGAAATAAATTTGAAAAATAAAATGGAACATAACATAGAGTTCAGAAACAGACCCACATATATATGACCACTTGAATTATAACAATGGTACCAGTGTAAGGGGGGAAAAATGGTCTTTTCAAAAAATGGTGCTAGTTCAAATAGACATCCATATACAAAATTATATATACACATGCACACACATCCTTTATCTCTATCTCACACAACATCCAAAATTTAGAAGGAAAAACAATAAAGCTTCTAAAGGGAAAATCTCGATAGTCTTGACACAGTCAAAGATTTCTTAAATATGACAAAAAGGCAATAACAACACAGGGAAGTTTGAGAAATATTATGGACTTTATTAAAATTAAAAATTAAAAAAAACCTTCTGGTTTTCAAAAGATACCACTAAGAGAGTAAAAAGGCAAGACACAATATAGGAGAAGATAGTTGCAATAAAAATGTCCAAGAGGAAACTGAGGTGGCTCAAGTGATTGAGTGCCTCTCCCCCACATGGGAGGTCCCAGGTTCGGTTCCCAGTGCCCCCTAAAGAGAAGATGAGCAGACATAAAGAGCACACAGTGAGCTCAAAACAATGAGGCGGGGGGGAATAAATAAATAAATCTTTTTTTAAAAAATGCCCAACAAAAAACTAATATCTAGAATATATAAAGAACTCTTTTAAATCAATAGGAAAAAAGACTGACAAACCAATAGAAAAATGACAAAAGAGTTAAACAGAAACGTCACAAAGGAGTTCATACAAATGCCTAATAAGCATATGGAAAGGTGTTCAACATCATTAGTCATTAAGAAAACGCAAATTAAAGCAACAATATCAAACTACAACATACCTCATGGAAGAATCTGACAGGCATAATGCTGAGACAATCCAGACACAAACATATACACTCTATGACTTTACATAAAGTTTAAACAATTATAAATGGGATAAAAGTCAAAATAGTGATTCTGTTGGGGAAGAGCGGGTGAGAGCTGGCTGAGAAGGGACACAAGCGAGGATTCAGGAATGCTGGTACCTTTCTATATCTTGATTTAAGTGGGGTTACACATGTTTATTTAATTTGTAAAAAAAAAACAAAACCCTTGAACTATACATTTTTGCCTTATACTGTATGTTATTATGCAACTTTTTAAAGGTCTCAAAATAAGAGCTATAATCAGAATACAGAACTGGAACATGTCAATGAATGACCTAAAAACACACTTCTCTTAAAGAAAACAGGTTAGGAACAGCTTCTACATATCAAGCTAAACTTTCTCTGATTGCAACTCTGACTTTAAAATTCAATGACCAGGCATTCACCTTCAAAGGAAGGAGAAGAAAGAAAGTGGATATCTGAAGATGAAGCTTAGTTTCTAACTGGGCTGGATGATCCTCCACAGACTTGTCATTCACAGAACGAATCCTTTAACAAGGGCTCAAGACAAATCCTGAGCAGATGTTCTTTAACCTCCATAGTACCTTTAGATTTTTCTTCCTCAAAGATTACAAATATTTAAAATTTGCAGTAATTTAATTGTAAACCAAATTAAAGAAGAAAGAATAATCATTATGTTATCTTTTACACTGAAGTATATTTTTCTCTCATTCCAGTACAAGGCTGAGGTGATTGTGAGATTTTAATATTATAAATTGCTTTCGTCTTCTTCAGAAACAATACCTGTTTTGTAAAATTAAAATCATTCCAACAAATACTTTACTATTTTGACCATACAAATATGAACTAGATGCACTTAAGTTTAACCCAAATTGAATATTTACAGATATGTAGATTTACTTAACTAAATTTGCTACAAAATATTGACAGATTGGTTTCTAATGTTTCATCTGTCCCTTTTGGGTATTGAACTGAAAAGGGAGTTAATATTATTAGCTCTATTTTATTGATCTTCACAGAATCTATCTTCATGGAAATACTTGTATAATTGTGTCATCTATGAAAATGACTACTTAGGATCAAACTGACTTTCCTAAAGCATTTTTATGTAGATTATCAAAATCTGTTTTTCAGTCCTGTTATTTTTACTTATTTGGAATGCATATTATAGCAATAAATATATAATGACCCAAATGTTTTTGATGGATATTTCTATCACTTGAAAGCTAAAATATATGTAAATATCCTAAACTAAGCAAGAAAAAAATGACCACTGCTTTTGCAATTCCCTAGTTTCGGTAATTTTAAACAATTTTAAAAACATACATTGCTAGTTCAATTTCTCAACTTTTTGTTTGTTACCCTTTATTATAAAGAGAAATAAGAAAAAAGGCACTCTCTGGGGAATTTACCATGACAGGTGCACCTCTTAGAAATGCAGACTTTTTTAATCTGCACCTTGTCTTTTCTCCTTGCAGAGCAAAAAATGTGCTTATTTTCTTATGAATTTACAAAAATGCTGTAAAGCACTCTCTGGAACTGATCCCAAATATGAAATGCAAAGATGGCTAGGATGCTGACAGTATTCAATGAAATACAGGAACTAAAATGTTAGCAATCACAGAAAAATTTTTCATGCATAATAGAACTCTGTTTCAAGTTTGGAACCTAGGGAGGCCTCCTTTTCCATAAATCTTTCAGTGAAATACTGATTAGAGCACAGCTCTGATGCATTATTGAACAGGCAAACCCTTGCACAGTAATTGATGGTGGCACTCTGATTTAATGATCCTTATTTTTAAAGCTAATTAAAGAAATTGAGTTGCATGTTCAAAGGGGATTAGTCTAATGTGTGGAGACTATTTTAGACATAAATGCAGCTCCAAGCTCTTGAACTAAACGAGATACAAAATGGAGCAGCAAGTTATAAGGGGGTAGGGATAGGGGGAGGACACAACATTTTCAGATGAAATAAACATTTTTTACATTTTCTATAAGGCCTTCCTTTCATTCAAATACTTATCAAGCACCTAAAATATCCAAGACACTGAACTCCATATGATAGGGAAAGAAATTAAAAAGAAAAAATTCCTGCCACAATCATTAATATGTTAGATAACGTGTAAAATTACTCCACCAGGCTTAGTTCACACACCTGGTGGCCCAGAAAACCTTTCTTTTCATAGCTATGAATTCCTGAATAGGAAATTAGAAAGTTGTCTGAAACTCATGTTAAAATTTGTAGATATTTTTAAAGTATCCCTTGTCTATCATTGACTAATAAATTTAAAAGCAAAGGGTATTGAACTTCAACAGTATTTCCTTAATGTAAGAATGCTTATTGGCTCATTCTGAGTAAACAAAACATAAATTTTCTGCACCAACCCCTCTGAAGGGACAAGTGCATAGTTTCAGTCACTAGTGGCATATTTGTATTAAAATTCCCATGTGCTAAAAAGATCAACTATCAACTATGAAACCAAAATGGAAGCAGAAAACAAAAACTAAAGAAGGACTCCTGATTTGTCCCTTTTGTCCCTTTTCATATTTAGGAAAGTATATATGGATGATCAATAGTTTACCTAAAGCGATGCTGATGGCCATAGCCTATTAAATGACAAAGTCAAGTACAAAACTGTAGCCTTTATGATTTATACAATGTTATTGACTTAAGTGAATGGCCAACTTAGCAAGTTATGCTGTTTTATAATGTTCTGGTTTTCACCCAACACTACATCTATTTTTTATTCATTCTTGAAACTATATTATAAAAGACATTTATTAAAATCAATCCAAAAGGCATAGTGTAATAAAATGTTAGACTGAGGCAGCATAATGCTGTGCATTTTATAAACTAATTTTTAAAAAAATGTCTATAAATGACACTAAAACTTTTAGGAAAGCTGTTAAGTGAACATATTCAGACTTATTTTTCCCAACTTCATAAAATACATAAAACATTGGGATAAAGACTGGAAAAATAACAGTTAAATAACAGTTAAAGCAGTTACAAGTTTTGTTTTAAACTTTTTTTCAATATTGTTATAAAGAAAATTTTAATTTTATCATTAACAGAAAGTACACTATGCTTTAATCGATCCCCTGAGTTTCCTCTGGGATTCTAACTTCAGTAACAATTGGCTCTTTTTCACATTTATTTCATCTTTTGTGATAGTATCTTTATTTTTTTATGATTATTAAGGAGGGCAGACTTGTAGATTTCAAAAAGAAAAGACTACAAATTTTTTAAGTTCCTCTCATCAAGAGCAATAATCTATTTCCCCACCATTCTAATCACTTAATAAAGTTCTTGATGAAGTAGTAAAAAGTATTAATTTTATTAAATCATGACCCTTGTGTGTCTTTTGAATATTCTGCATTTCAAAATGGAAAGAAGACAGAAGCACTTCTGCTACATAATAAAATATAATGGCTGTCTTAAGGAAAAACACTTGTGTTATTGTTTGAGTTGCAAGCTGAACTAGCCACTTTTTTCATGAACACCTCATTATTTGAAAAAATAACTGAAAATTAAACGATGATTCTTCAGACATGGGTATTTTTGGCAGGCATTTTCTCAAAAATGAACAAGGTAAGTTTGTCACTTCAAGGCAAATAGTTGACAGTGATTGTTGCCAATGAGAAAATTTGAGCTTTCTAGTGAAAGCTGAAGTTTTAGAAAATTTGTTTCTGCCACTCTGAGCTTGAAACCCTTGCATAACTTAAAGACTTTGTTGATTACATAAGAAGTGGTATTAGCAAATTTCATTGTTTTTAACAAATCAATTGTATTGATACATATTAACAAAGTATGTAATTCATCCTAAGTGTACAATCAATGGTATTTGGTATAATCACATAGTTGTGCATTCATCACCTCAATCATTAGAACATAGCAAATTTAATTTTTTATTATATAATGAAATTCAAAACATGCCCAAAATTAGGAAGATTTACATAACACACTGAACCAATATTTTCCAAATTACCAAGACAATACAAAATTATGCATGGGTAAAAAAAAACTTCAAAGAGCAAGATATACAAATAAATTTTACTCTGAGCACAAAACATTCATTAATTTGGTTTCCGATCCCACATTGCAACTGACCTTAGAGAAACAACCACGTGTTTCATATACTATCAAAGAAGAGCCAGAATTATCAGAAAAGGCTTTACAACTCCCTTTTCCATCTACATATCTATCTGTATGAGGTCAAATTTTCTCCACATACATCAACTAAAACAACAAGTCCAAATAGATCAAATGCAGAAGCAGATATGAGAGTCTAGTAGTCTTCTATTAAGCCAGACATTAAAGAGATGTGTAAAACTGGAAAACAATGCCACTCTCTTCACTAATTTTGGAAACATGCAATAGGTTTATTACTGTATTTTAAATGAATTGATAAATTAATATTTGTAATATTTCTCAATTTTAATTTCTATCATGGTAAATACTGATGAATAAAACCAACATAAACCAGAGTTCTTTGAAATCCTTATTAATTTTTAAGAGGTCATAAGACTAAAATATTTGAGAACTATTGCCTTAAAATATTAAATTTTAATAATAAGAGGAAGCAATAAGAATGAGAATTAACATTTATTTAATGCTTAGTAAGACAAGGCTTATGCCTTAGACTGCCATGCAGGCCTAGCTCACCACGCAGGCCCGGCTTACCTGCTCACCTTTACCAGGAGGCCCCAGGGATTGAACCCTGGTCTTCCCATATGGAAGACAGAAGCCCAACCCCTTGAGCCACATCTGCTTCCCTGCCTTAGGCTCTTTGGATTCATGTTATTTAGTTCCCATTTCACCACTAAACAGGGGAAAAAAAAAAAAAGAGGCCCAGTGAAGATTTTTTTTAAAAAAAAGTATCCATTTTAAGAAATAAACTCTTGCTTCAGATCATCTATTAATAAATATCAGCACCAGAATACAAATTCACAAATTTGGTTTGCATCTGTCTCCAAATCCCCACTAGACCACATTGCCACAGTCTAAGAGCAGATAATCATAGTAAAGGCCTCTGATCACTAGGACATCTTTAAATTAAGCTCAGTATACTGTGTAAGAAGACAATGACATGAAACACCATAGAGCTCTATGCTTAAGACCTGGGCTACAGCACCAGCCTACCTGCATTCAAATACTAGTTCTACCGGTTAACCTCTCTGCCTCCATTGTCCTATCTGTAAAATAGGGAAAATAGTATTACCTACATTATAGTATCGCTGTAATGATGAAAGTGTTAAGTATATGTAGATTAGTTCCTGGCACACTCTAAGAATTCAATACATGTGAATTTCTATAATGATGATGATGATGACATGGTTGCTTAGAGAAAAACTTGGAGTCTTCAAAGTAACTTCAGATTTTTGGCTAATTTATTTATGATAAAAATTAGTTCTATGGAAAGGAAAAATAAATTATTGATGCTCAACAGTTCTGAGTATTTAACAATATTCACATATTCACTTATTAGGTAATAATCTTTGAGCTGGAATAAAGTGTCATGTTCAGTACAAGGTATTAAAAAATGAACATACCATGGATTTTATTCCAAAAGTAGTAAATAGATTCCAAACCAATCTGATATGCAATTAATTCTAAAGCTCCTTTTTATGCTTAAGAACAAATGGCAAGTGGAGCAAAGCATATACACTGCAGTCTAGGCATGTGTGTTTATGTGTATCTGCAGAATGTCTTTTCTTTATTTAAATCTCAGCCCTTCTGTGTTTTCTTAGCCAAATTTCCAAGGGGAAAAATGTAAAGAATGTAGTTTGACCAAAGATAATATTCTCATCCAAGTATGCTGACATATCTAAAATCAATAGATAACAAAATTGAGTAAATCAATTTATTTTAAAAGTCAAAACAAAAGAAATTTTAGATAAACATATTAGAATCTTTGCAATGTTTTTCCCCAATAGTCCCACATTTCCAGAAGACTAATAAAACTGATTCACTATTCAGCCAGTTTAGAGAAGAATCAAAATAACACAAAACCCAAACCTTACAGACAAGTATGGAAATGAACATGTAAAGACTGATGTTATTCTGCCATATTGTCTCTCCATTACATATTATATTTATCCAGTTCATTTATTTATATCTATAAAATTTGACATAATTATTAATAAAATGAGAATGAAGTTATTAACATCTAAAAGGCTCTATGACTGAAATTTAGAAGAAGAATTAAAGGGAAATGGTGAATAGTAGTGAATATGAATTTATAAGATAGCGAGCTTATGTGCCTTTCTGCTATTAACTGCCATTTCCACTTAACTGTTTCTTTATATTATAAAATTAAAGAGGTTAGAAACAGTGTAAATTAGAAGTAAAAAAGCACTGGCTTCAAGGTCAGAGAGACCTGTGTTCTTCTCCTAAATCTACCACTCTATATTTATGTGGTCCAGGTTAAATTACACAACCTTTCTAAAGCCCCAATTTATTTCATGGAATAAATGGGGATAAAACCTACCTCACAAAGCTGACTGACAGATTAAACAGGACAATGCCCTTAGCAGATAAAGGCTTCTTAAAAGATAATTGTTGCTGTTGTTATAACTTTAAATGTTAACCTCTATCATTCTTAAATCCTGGGTTTAAAAAACTCATTTAGGTTATACCCTATAAATTTCACATTTTTTCCTTCTCCAAAAACAATTTAACTTTGAACACCATACAATTAACACCCTTTGCTGTTTTAGACACACATGCATATCCAACAACAAGATGGTCTTGCATTTTAATCCAGCACAGTATAAAAAGCTTGAACAGTGCCTTCTTGCTCAGGATAAAACATGAATTTAAGTCCCTTCAAGGGCTCTATATTTACAAACTTTTAGTTACAGGAAAAAACATTTAAAAGCTGTTATTGCACCAAAAATAAAGTATTTGAAGTTCCTACAGGAAATAAACTTTATGGTAAATGTAAAAACATAAGAATCACTCCTTCTCTTTTGACTTCTCCTAGATAATATACATTAAAGTCTCAAGAAATAGACACTTGACTGGCAAACTGCAATGCCCTAAAATTAAAAAATGTAAATTCATTTCAGGGGTCAGAAAAATACTTTTTCATTTTCACAATCAACATCAACTATGAAGCATTCCATTACATTTTTGACAATTCCTGTTAATGGCATCAAGGAATATTTTCTTTCTTTCTGGTCTGCTCCCGACCACCACCACTACCACCACCACCCCAGTCCAGGCACCAGGCTATAATTTAACCCAGGCATTCTAGGAAGACAGTAGTCATTTACCGTTTACTGATAACAAGCCTACACATGAATCACTTCATTTCAGTCTCAAATTAGAAACTACTGAAGAAGAGTTCTGTTTTGTCCTTTACATAAGGAAAAACACAAAACTGGGGAAACACAGGCATTTTTGCTATTTTAAAAATTAATTGCACAAAACAGAATTTTTCTGATAACCAAAGTCAAAACAGAGTGGCAGGGAGTGGATGTGGCTCAAGTGGGGAGAGGGTGTGGCTCAAGTGGTTGAGCTCCCACCTCATACATGGGAGGTCCCAGGTTCAGTTCCCGGTACCTCCTGATAAAAATCAAAACTGAAACAACAAACAAAACAAATGAAAAAGCCAACTCAGGGGAGCCGATGTGGCTCAGTGGTTGAGAGCCAGCTTTCCACATTTGAGGTCCCAGGTTCAATCCCTGGCCCCCGGTGACTCGAGGGGAAAAAAAAAAAATTAAAGTGGCAGACAGAAATAGAAGGAAGCTTCCTCAATATGGTAAAGTGCATATATGAAAAACCTACACCTATCATTGTACTCAAGGGTGAAAAACAAAATTTTCCCACTGAAATTAGGAACAAACAAGGATGCCCACTGTCACCACTATTATTCAATATTGTGCTGAACGTTCTCGCAAGAGCAATAAGGCTAGATAAAGAAATAAAAGGCACCCAAATAGGAAGGGCAAGAGTAAAACTTGCACTATTCGCTGATGACATAATCCTATATGTAAAAAATCCTGGAAAATCCACAATAAAGCTAATAGAACTAATAGACTAAAGTTCAGCAAAGTGGCAGAATACAGGATTGACACACAAAAATCAGTAGTATTTCTATATACAATTGATGAGCAATCTGAGAAGGAAATTAGGGGGAAAAATTCCATTTATAATAGAGACTAAAACGATCAAATATTTGGGAATAAACTTAACCAAGGATATGCGGATCTCAATTCAGAAAACTATAAAACATTGCTAAAAGAAACCGAAGAAGACTTAAATAAATGGTAGGACATTCAGTGTTCATGGATTGGAAGACTAAATATTGTTAAGATACCAATTCTAATTCAACTGATTTCTAGATTCAATGCAATCCCAATAAAAATCCCAAGAGCCTTTTCTGCAAAAATGGAAAAACCAACTATCAAATTTATTTGGAAAGGTAAGGGGCACTGGATAGGCAAAAATATCCTTAAAAAAAGAACGAAGTTGGTGGACACTCACTTCCTGACTTTAAAGCATAGCACTTAGCTACAGTGGTAAAAACATCATGGTACTGGCATAAAGACAGACAGATTGGCCAATGGAATCAAATTGAGAACTCAGTAATAGACCCTCACATCTATAATCAACTTATTTTTCCCAAGTCCTCCCAGCTGAGCCAGGACAGTCTATTGAACAAATAGTGCTGGGAGAACTATATATCCATATTCAAGAGAAAGAAAGAGGACCCCTAACTCAAACCTTATACAGGAATAACACAAAATTGTTCAAGGACCTAAATATAAAAGCAACAACCATAAAACTCCTAGAAGAAAATGTAGGAAAACATCTTCAAGGTCTTGTGGTAGGCAGTGGTTTCTTAGGCCTTACACCCAAAGCATGAGCATCAAAGCGAAAAATAGATAAATGGGACCTCCTCAAAATTAAACACTTTGTACCTCAGAAGACTTTGTCAAAAGGATGAAAAGGCAGCCGACTCAATGGGAGAAAATATTTGGAAATCACATATCCAATAAGAATTTAATATCCATGATATATAAAGAGATGCTACAACTCAACAATAAAAAAGACAAACAACCCGATTAAAAATGGGCAAAAGACTTAAATAGATATTTGTCCAAAGAAGAAACACAAATGGAAAAAAAAACATGAAAAAATGTTCAACATCAGCAGCGATTAGGGAAATGCAAATAAAAACTACAATGAGATATCGTTTCACACCTAGTTGACTGGCCACTATTAAAAATTCAGAAAACTGTATAGCAATGAAACTGGAAAAAGACCTTGACCAAAAGGGGGAAAGTGTAAAGACAAATGAATTTATATGGCTAAGAGACCTCAAAGTGAGTCTGGAGGTCATTCCAGAGGTTAAACTTATGCACATCTCAGCAGGAGCTCATTGACTGCTGACTGCTAAAGTAAACACTGCCTCAAATAGCAGGGCTCCTGAGGGCTCTAGAGACATCCAGACATGACTAGCAGGGCAGATAGCTCAGGAGTTTGGCACCCTGCCACTGGGCCCTATTTTGGAATTTTTGCTCCATAGTGTGAAAGAGTTGGAATCAGTTGTGGTTTCCCGAAACATGGCTCTTCTGCCCCTTCTATTTGAACCTACAGTTAGTACTAGAGTTGATAGGTGTATGTCCAAGAGACTTAAATCTTTGGACTGTCCATGTACCAGTTGGGCCCTAAATCTCAACAGAGTTGCAACACCTACTCTCTAGCTCATTGGACTCACCCAGGACAACTAACAAAGAGATGATGATGGACGACCATCTCAAGGAACTGAGAGTCTGCAACTGCAAGCAAGATAGTCCCATCCATCTGCCCCATGGGATCTAAGCCCCCTCTCAATTAGAGGTACAGTGGGCATCACCATCCCAGAATGCTCAGGACTGGGGAATGAATGATGGACTAGAGTAGACTTACTGTTATTCTACTACTTACTGGATTCTAGCAATGGAAGAACTTTTATCATTGATGTGGAGGCAGTGGGGGAAAAGTGGGAATTGTCCTGAATGACACTGTAATGATAGATACAGGCCATTATATAACTTTTAATATCTTGCAAAAATGTACAGGAGAGAGCATAAACTACAATGTAAACTATAATCCATGCTTAGTGGCAAAGCTCCAAAATGAGTTCATCAATTGTAAAAAATGAACCATACTAATGAAGGATGTTGCTAATGTGGGAAACTGTGGGAGGGGTAGGGAGCAGGGCATATGGGAATCTCCTACATTTTTTATGTAACATTTATGTAATCTAAGTATCTTTAAAAGTAAAAATAAAAGTATATATAAAAAATTAAATAAAAAAAAAGAAAACTGTAAATGTTGGAAAGGATATGGAGGGTTAGGAATGCTTATTCACTGTTGGTAGGAATATAGAATGGTACAGCCATGGGACCCAGCAATACCATTGCTAGGTATATACCCAGAAGAACTGAGAGCAGTGACATGAACAGACATCTGCACACCGATGTTCATAATGGTGTTATTCACGATTGCCAAAAGATGGAAACAACCCAGGGGTCCATCAACCAATGAATATAGATAAACAAACTGTGGTTATACACATGATGGAATATTATGCAGCTGTATGAAGAAATAAGTCGTGAAGTATATAAGAACATGGATGAACCTAGAGGACATTATGTTGAGTGAAGCAAGCCAGACACAAAAGGACAAATACTGTATGACTGTGCTATTATGAACTGAATATATTGTGTAATCTCATGGAGTTGCTAATTTGAATATGAGTCACCAGAAAATAGAATGAGTTTAGAGAATGGAAAGATGAGGGTAAATTTGTGCAGAATTGGTACAAAGGATGTGTGTTAATCTTTGGAAATGAATAGAAAAGGTGAAAGCCAACATAATGTTTGTAACTAGCAGTACTATTATGTGGGTATGAAAGTGGTTTAAAGGGAAAGTCTAAGGTCATGTATATCAATAAAAGGAAAGCTAAAAGATGTAACATGGAACTGTACAGCATAGTAAAACTGACTGTGACATATGAATATAGGTAAAATTGCTAATATAAGATCATTTTTCTATGAAGCTGAACAAATGTATGTTAATACTACAAAATGCTAATATCATACCAAAAAAAACCACATTATGTTATGTGACAGAAACTAGACACAAAGTACTACATATTGTATGATTCCATTTATATAAAATGTAAACATAAATCAATTTATAAAGATAAAATTAGATTAGTGGTTATGCAGGGCTGGGGAAGGAATGCTAAGTGGTGTGGAGATTTTCTTTTTGGAGTAATGAAATTGTTTAAAAATTTTTTTGTGGTGGTGAATGCATAACATTGTGATTATACTAAAAGCCATTCATTATATACTTTGGATAGATGATATGGATGTGAATATATCTTTATAAAAGTGTTTAATAAATAAATAAATAATTGTGCAAGAATAGCCAGAAATAGCAGCTACGTACAGCAAGGGAAAAAGGGAGAGACTGAGAGATGAAGAAGTTTCTTGTTTGTCTGTTTATTATGTTTATTATTATTATTATTGAAATAAAGAAAGTGCTCTAATAATGATTGAAGTGAAAGCACAACTATGTGATTATACCAAATACCACTGATTATATACTTTGGATGAACTGTATGCTTTAATAATATGTATCAATAAAATTTATTTGTTTAAAAAAATAAAGTCACCAGACATTGATAAACGTCCCCTGGTGAAGGGGGTACAAAATCATCGCTGCTGAGAAATGCTCTACAGCTTTGTAAACAATGTGCCCTCTACCTGGAACAATTTCTACCTGCAAAAAAAAACTACTCATTTTTCAAGACCCAACTTCCATCTTACCACCAGTGTGAAGTTTTCTTTTATTCAAAGTTAGAAATTCATAATTCAGAGGTGGAAACTTTAACAAAGATTCAAAAATGCTAGAGGGAAGCGGTTGTGGATCAACCCCTTGGGTGCCCGCCTATCACATGGGAGGTCCTAGGTTCAGGTCCTGGTGCCACCTAAAAAAAACATGAGCAGATGCCGCCTCCCACCGCAACGAGCTAGACGCTGCCTCCCGCTACAATGAGCTTAGATGCCGCCTCCTGCCACAAGCTAGACTCTGCCCCTGCCACAACAAGCAAATACTACAAACCAGCAGACACAGCAGCCCGTGGGGAGAGGATGTGGCTCAGGCTGTTGGACACTCACCTCTCATGTAGGAAGTCCCAGGTTTGGTTCCTGGTGCCTCCTGGAGAAGGCAAGCAAACAATGAGCACACAGGTAAGAGAACCATCTGAGGGAGGGGGGGATAAATAAAGAAAAATAAAGCAAATAAAATCAAATCTTAAAAATAAATAAATAAATGCTAGAAATGCTAAAAATCTAGCATTTATTATATATAGTAAATAAATATACTCATTTCACTATAAAAGAAATGAAGAATGCCTTTGACAGGCTCATCAGTAGAGGAAAAAACCTCTAAGCTTGAAGTTAGGTCAATAGAAACTTCTCAAACTGAAAAGCAAAGAGAAAAATGAGGGCAGAAGTGGACAGCATATCCAAGACGATGAGACAATTACAACAATTTTAACAAACACACAATGGAAATACCAGAAGGGAGGATAATTTGAAGATATAATGACCAAGAATTTTTCAAAATTACTGACAGACACTAAACCACAGAACCAGGAAGCTCAGAGGACTAAGCAGAAGAAAGAACCAAAAAAGCACCACCTAGGCATATCATACTCAAAAATGCAGAAAATTGAAGACAGAGAAAATCTTGAAAAAGCCAGAGGATAAAACACCTTACCTAAAGAAGAACAAGGATAAAACTTACATTAGACTTCCATTCCAAAATTATGCAAGCAAGAAGACAGTGAGTAAAATATTTAAAGTGTTGAAAGAAAAAAGAAAACAAACCCACAAACCTTGAAGTGTGTATGTAGCAAAATTTTATCTTTCAAAAGTGATGTTCTTGAGAAACAGACATTCTCAGACAAACAAAATTTGGGGGAATTTGTCACCAGTAGTCCTGCCTTGCCAGAAATGCTAAGAAAAGTTACTGAAAGAGAAGAAAAATTATATAGGTCAGAAACTTGAATCTATATAAAGAAAGGAAGAACATTCACAAGAAGGAATAAATAAAGGTGAAATAAAATATTTTGATTTTCTTATTCTTAACTTATCTAGCACATAAAAGTTAGTTCAAAATATTAATGGTGACAATATATTACATGATTATAGTTGATGGATAAATGAAATTTATGACAGCAACACTGTAAATGAAAGGAGGGAAGAATTGGAATACTCTGTTATAAGGGACCTACACTACCCAGGAAGCAAAACACTGTTATTTGAAAGTGGACTCAGATTAGCATAAATGTCTGTTGCATACTCTAGGACAACCACTAAAACATGTTTTTAAAGAAATATAATTGATATGTTAAGAGAAGACAGCCAGTTCAATCATGTAAAATATTCAAATAAAACCAGCAAAGGGCTCTATCTGCCTAGAGGAGCCCTCACCAAATCTTGGTGTGTATTTCCATCTTTCTCTCCCATTTCTCAGCAAGCTCTGTTCTTTCCTCCATTTCCCAAATAAATTCTTTTTACTGGCATAAGTATATATATATATATATATATATATATATAAATCCAG
>JAQZBX010048739.1:0-20115 GCA_029593785.1 Cabassous unicinctus
TTTCTTCTTTTTTAATATAGGCATTTAGGGCTCTAAATTTCCCTCCCAGCATGCTTTAGCTGCACTCCATAAGTTTTGATATTTTGTGTTCTTATTTTCATTCACTTCAAGCTGGTATATGAGTTTTCTTGCAAAAAAGAAACCACACATCACTGAGGTCTGTGGACAATCACTTCGCATTCATCCTGAGTGAAAGATGGAATGACTTAAGAACAAATGCAACATATTACAAACAATTTCTTCCAAAAAATGTCACAAATTAAATCAAAGTATTTTTACAGAATTTACTAGAAAACACCATAAAAACTGCCTTCTCTTAAGCTCTCTCTCCCCGTATCCGGTGAGCCAACAGGATGTCTTTGGGCATGATGGTGACTCTCTTAGCGTGGATGGCACACAGATTAGTATCTTCAAATAAACCCACCAGGTACACTTCACTAGCCTCCTGATGTTTTAAGAATGTGTTGTTTAATTTACATATATTAGTGCCTATTCTGGCTCTCCAATGCTTAGTAATTTCCAGCTTCATTCCATTGTGGTCAGAGAAATTACTTTGTATAATTTCAATCTTTCTAAATGCATTGAGCCTTGTTTTGTGACTTAACATGTGGTCTATCCTGGAGAATGGTCCATGTGGACTCAAGAAGAATGTATATCCTGCTGAATTTGGGTGTAATACTCTGCATATGTCTATTAGGTCTAGTTTCTCTAATGTATTATTCAAAGTCCATGTTTCTTTATTAACCCTCTGTCCAGACGTTCTGGCTAATGCTGATAATGGTGCATTATAGCCCTCCACCATGTTTGTATAGGCATTTATTTCTCCCCTTAATTTTGCCAGCGTTTGCCTCATGTATTTTGGCGCACCCTGGTTAGGTGCATAAATATTTATAATTGTTCTTTCTTTTTGATAGACTACTCCTTTTATTAATATGCACATCCTTCTTTGTCTTTTATAAGTGTTTTCCATTCAAAGTTTATTTTGTCCGATATTAGTATTGCTACTCTCGTGCTTTTTTGGTTATTGTTTGTGTGTAAAATAGTTTTCCAAAATTTCACTTGCAACCTATTTGTGTCCCTGGGTCTAACTCTCACATGAGTTTCTTGTAGAGATCATTTAGTTGGGTCAGATTTCCTCATCCTTTCTGCCAATCTGTGTCCTTTGATTGGAGGTTTTAATCCATTAACATTCAACGTTATACTGGCAAGGCAGTACTTACTTTAGCCAATTTTTCTTTAGATTTATATATGTCATATTTGTTTTTATTTCTCTTTTTATCCTGTTATTCTTCCTTTTCAGACTCTCCTCCAACCCTCTCTCTACTGTTTTTATTTCCTTTTAACCTGTATAGCTCCCTTTAGTGTTTCTTGAAGGACAGGGTTCTTGTTGACAGACTCTCTCAATTTCTCTTTATCTGTGAATATTTTGAATTTCCCCTCATTTGTTTTTTACATAAAACATTTGGATGCATTATTAGACTGTGTGACTGTCTTGTTCACTGTTTTGTGCTCAGTCTCTAGCCTGATAACTGGCATACAATGGGTATTCAAAAATATTTTCTGAATGAATGAATGAGTATTCCACAATTCATTATTTCTGTATGTTCTCTAACTTTCATATCTCAAGTTATATAAATACAACACAAGCCAATGTATTTTTATGTCTTTCAAATAATATTTTGAGCATATCCTGTTGGGGTTCTATGTGACAGGAGAACTATAGCTTGAAAAGATTTTCTTATTTTTATGAACTGATCTATAAAGGAGTGTTCTTCCAAGGACCTGCTCAATTTGTTATTTTGGCTTCCTCCTCTCTGTCCCTGACTCTTCTGTTAGTTTTGAAGCAGTGGCCTGGTCTGCTGTACCCCTAAGCAGGTTGCCAAGGCAGCCCTAGATTCCCTCTCAGTTGGTTTAGTAATAGCTAAGCTTTATCTGTCTATCCTGTTGGTCATATTCATATAAGTCTCCCTTCACTTTTTGAATGCCAGTTTTGCTGGGTACAGAATTCTTAAATGGCAGCTATAGTTTTCTTTTAGCACCTTAACTATGTCATACCACCACCTTCTTGCTTCCATGGTTTCAGACAACAAATCAGCACTTAATCTTATTGAGCTTCTTTATATGTGATGGGTCTCTTTTCTCTTGCTGCTTTCAGGATTCTCTCTTTGTCTTGAGCATTTGACCATCTGATAAGTGTGTGTCTTGGTGTAGTCCTGCTAGGATTTATTCTGTTTGGAGTGCACTGTGTTTCCTGGACATGGACATCCATGTCCCTCATAAGAGTTGGGAAATTTTGGGCCCTTATTTTCTCAAACACTCCTTCTGCTCCCCTTGCCCTCTCTTCTCCCTCTGGGATTCCTGTAATATGTATTTTGTGATTCATGTTGCCTTTCAATTCCCTGTGCCCCTGATGAATTTTTTCCATTTTTAAATTTATCTGTCCTACTGTCAGTGTGATTTCAGATGTCCTATCTTCTACATCACTATTTCTTTCCTCTGCCTGTTCAAATCTGCTTTTATGTTCTTCCAGAATATTTTGAATTTCTCACTTTGTGCATTTCACCACCATCAGATCTGTTATCTTTTTATGTATGTTTACAATTTCTTCTGTATGTTCCCCCAGTGTCTTCTTAATATCCTTTATCTCTTCCTTCACTTCATTAAGTTGATTCATGATATTTGTTTGGACATCCTTGATTAGATGTTCCATGTTCTGGGTCTCCTCCTGCTTTTTAGTTTGTTCATGAAACTAGGCTTTGTTTTCCTGTTTCTTAGTATGGCTTGTAATTTTTTGTTGGTGTCTTGATGGGCTTACTCATTGGTTAGCTTCTGTTTCTACTCTAGGGATTTATTTCATTTTGTTTTGTGTTCTGGGTCCTCTTTTACACTTGGTTCCACTTATTATATATCTTTGTATTTGCCCACATTCCATTGAAAAAGTATTGCTTCCACAAAAAAGGAAAGAAAGAAGAAGAAGAAGAAAAAAGAAGTATAAAACACGATAGAAAAGGAGCAATGAAAGATCCAGAAAAATAATAAGAGTGAAAAACCAAAAGAGATAAAAGGAAGAAAAATTAAAAGGTGAGAAATAAAAGAAAAGAAAAAGGGAAAACATAAAATAAAAGACCAGAAAGGTGAGAAGAATGAGGTGAAAACCAAACAAGAGAAGTTGGAAGAAAAGAAAGGAAAAAGAAGAGGGGGAAAAAGAAAGAAAGAAAATAGAGAAAGAAAATAAGGGTAAAACACAAATAGACCCCTCTCTCAGGCCTTAAGTAACTGCTGCCTGAAAACCTGCAGTATCACTCTCTGGCTTCTTTTTCCTCTGGGTCCATTGGGTACCTGACAGCTTGCCAGCTACTTCTCCAGGTTCCTCTCTCCCTCACGCCAGTTGGGCAACTGTCTGCTTGCCATCTGACTCTCCCAGGCTGGTTGAACACCTGTCAGCCTACTCCCTCATTGCCCCAGTTTCTCTCTCTCCCAAGGGTGAGTGGGTGTTTGTCTGCCCACCCAATCAGCTTCCCCTTTGCCTCTCTCTGGAGCCATTTCAGCACCAGCTTGTATCTCTCCTTTTCCTGGCAACTGACTGAAATCCAGTCCATCTGCCCTATCTCATCCCTCTACACTCTTCTCTCCCCCTGAGCTGTCTGGGTGCCATCCAGCACTCCTGGTTACCCCGTGGTTTCCCTTCCCTCAAGAGCACCAGCAGCCTAATCATTTGCACGACTGCTCTCCTCTCCCCTTGAGATGGCTGGGTGCCAGTTCCCATGCCTGATTACTCTGCAGCTTCTCCCCCAAATTTGAAGGCGGGGTGGGCACAAACATGCACACCTGGTCACCCAGTGGCTTTCCTTAGTCTTGGAGCCAGATGAGCACTGGTCTTCCAGCCAAATCACTTCCCTGGTTTCCTCTCTCTCTGAGCTGTCTGGGTGCAGGCTTGCCTTCCCTATCTTCCATGGCTTCCCGTTCCCCTAGCTGACTGAGTCCCCCCCTCTAGCTACCCCCAGATTCCCCTCATTGTCCCATGGTTTCCCTTTCTCCAGGCAAGCCTACTTACCTTCCCACATTTTCTGGAGGAGGAGTGCAACCTGTCATTCTCTGCTCCACCATCTTGGATCCTAAGTATATATTTTAAGGCAAAGTTTAAGATGTGCTTGTTTTTTGTGTTCTTTCAAAAAATAAACATTTCTCCAGACCTGTAGAGCCAAAAATAGATTAGTTTGAAGCTTACTGTAACCAATTTGTGTGGGAACTATCATAAAAGTTTGTGAAAGAAGTAAAAGGAGGTTTCCTGTTTCTGAGTGTCAGGGTCAGTTATTCAGACTTAATCTCTGAATATGATATTTACAGCAAGTAAATACCAGTTGAAGAGTGGGAAAAAAAAAACACAAACAGACCTACAGACTCAGAAAAAAGCATGGCTTTTCTGAAACCTTGATTTGGGACTTTTGGTCTCTAAAATTGTGAGCCAATGAATTCTTGTTTAAGCACACCCATTGTGTGATATTTGTCATTGCAGCTGTGAAAAGCCAGGACAATCGTCTATATAGAAAAATCCCAAAGTATCTACAAAAAAGCTATGAGAACAATAACTGATATTACAGATGCAAGGTCACTAGAGTGGGAGAGATATACTGTACGAATGCATCAGAAGTCTCAACATTGTTAAGAGGTCAAGTATCCCCAATGCATCTACAGATTCAACACAATCCAAATTACAGTCCACACAGGCTTTTTGTTATAAATTGATAAGCTGATTGCAAAATTCGTATGAAAATACAAAGTATCTAGAGTAGCCAAAACAACCCTGAAAAAGAACAAAGTTGGATGACTTATAACCTTTAGACTACAGCAACCAAGACTGTGTGGTACTGGTGAAAAGACAGTCATACAGGTCAATGGAACAAACTAGAGTGTCCAGAAACAGAACCAATTCTGCATTAACACCTACTTTCATATTTATTTGTTTTTTGCACTGCATAATACTGAGTAGCTTCTCTTTTCTTTCTGGATATAATTTTCATATATTTGATTTTTGAATACCATGGAGTTAAAATTTACCATCCAAAATATATAACAATCACTTTTTTGATACTAAATTAACTTCAATAACATACAAATACACTGCATCTATACTCCTCCATCCCCCACATTTTGTACTTCTTACAAATTATAACTTTGTACATTGTAGATCAAAATCCATAAAATCATAATTACTTTTTATGCATTTGCATTTTACCACCTGTAAGAATAAGAAGTGAAGTTACGTATCAAACAATTCTATACAATAGTACTTGCTTTACCTAAATGGTTACCTCTACCAGAGGTGTTTATTTTTTTATACTGCTTTGACCGACCGTCTGCTGTACTTTCCTTTCATTGCTTGTAGATCAGTTCTAGTGGTAATGAACTCCCTCAGGTTTGGTTTACCTGGGAAATTTTTCATACTTTTCTCAATTTTTAAAGACTCAGAATATATAATTCTTGGTTGGCAATTGTTTTTTCTGAGCATTTAAGTGACTCAGCTCACTACCTTCTTGCCTCCATCATTTCTTTGGAGAAATTGGCACTTAATATAATTGGGATTCCCTTCTTCATAACAGATTGCTTTTCTCTTGCAACTTTCAGAAATCTCTCCTTGTCCTTTTGCATTCAACAGTTTAACCATGATTTGTCTGGGTATACTAGAGGATAGCCAAGAGTAGCCTCTGAATAGGGCCCTAAATTCCAGTTGAACCTGTGTAAAAAAGAAGGAGGGAGCATGCAGATCTAAGGGCCAGAGACCATGTGGTCACATGTCTCCTAAAAGAGATGTGGAAATGCAATACCAAACCGATCAATTATAACAAGCTCAGGGAAATTACTCAGAGGCAGAACAAAAAATCCTGACTCTCAGAAAAAAAGCAGATCCCCCTAGAAACTCACTTTATTAACTAGTTTGCTTCAGATATCCTTAAGAAGATGCAAAATCTTTCCCTGGGCCCCCAAATTCCCATTAACTCCCTTTTAAAAAGTGTCTCCAGTTTTCAACAATCAAAACCATGCTGCCAAGAGGAAGCAGGTAAAAAAGGGCAAGAAAAAGGCCCAGAAATAACCTCACCTTTTAACTGCCACCATTAAAGGTACTCTGTCACTTCAGGGCCACCCAGAATTCAGGTTTCCATGTTGGCAGGAATCTACTTCAGTGTGGAGAAGTGGGCCCCTAGCCCGAAGCTGCTTTTTTTGCCAGGACTCACCAGGGCCTTGCTCCAGGGTGGGACAGCAGGGGCCTGGGCCTGGCATGGCTTCCTGGTCAACACTGCACACCATCAACCTGGAGGAGCCTTGGGTGACCTCTGACATGACAGGTAAGATCATTAATTTCTTAATGAACATAAAAGCCACTTGTCAGTCCTGACCTGCCACTCCAAACCTGTCTCATATGAGTCAGGTCATGCCTGATAAGGGGAGTGAACAGGGAATCTAAATCTAGGCTGTTTGCGGTGTCACCTCAGGGAGGAAGCTGTTAAAGGCCCCCCACAGAATTTTAACCTTTGCAAGAGGTTAGCTAATGAAAATGCAGCTCCAATTTGTGTCTCATCGGGTTTGGAGCTTCCCTGAACCAACCCCACCCCCACCCCACCAGCTCCATACCTAGCAGCTGCCCAGAAGTGTTCTGGAAGGAGCAAAACTGAGGGTTTCAGCATGAGGGCTCTGCTATGGGTGAACACTAGGAGCTATGTATGAAGGTGATTAAACTTTTTCTCCTGTTCAAATCTGATCTTACTTTAACTTTTTCAGTCTGCTCATGCCTAAGAGCTCATAAATTGGATTTGGGGCTCAACTGTTACAAGTTAAATAACAGTGAAAGGTGACCTAAAAGGAGGCTTAAATTTCAATTCTGTCTTGCAATTGGATTTAATGTATAAAAGAAACCACACGGAATTACTTCAACTGTTGGAAAAGTGGGAAAATTTAGCAACATTACTGTTAAAAATAAAATAGTTTTAGTTGCTTACTTAATAAACAAAAGTGCCCAGTCTTTTTTTCAAGCAAAAATTTACTAAAAACTGTAACTAAGAGTTAAGACAAGATCATTTTATAGATTTCTTTATATTATGAAGAGCAAAAGAATAATATCTGAAATTGCTATGACTGGGTAGATTTAGCCTAGACTTGCTATTATCATGGTAATTCTAAACTGAGTTTGACTTTACTTGTTGGTATTTCAGAGCTTGCTTCACCTTTGTAATGGTAATTATTCTTCCCTGTTTGAATCCATGGAAACTTCCACTCCCCCATGGCTCAGGAGAAAGTAAATTTGAAACACCCCTGTCTCCCATCCTTCCACTGGTACTAATAGCCATGCTTTCTCTCATGACTATCTAGGGATAACCTCCAATTTACCTACACCACACAAAAGCCCAGAGGAACCCCACAACATTTGAGGAAAATGCTGCCTGGCAAAATCCTTCACCCTTAGGGTTGGACATCCACTCTCCCAGTCCAGCAGTCACCAGAGTCCTTTTACCTCCAAGGACTGGAGAGAGTGGGGTCTCCCACCTTGAGAGCAGGGGACCCTAAAAAAGCAGTAATTCATGGGAGAAACAAGTATTCCCTGAAGCTTCAATAACCCCAATGAGTATGTACTGCAATTTGCGTTGCTCAGCCAAGGTCTGTCAAAATCAAAGTGGGAGAAAAGCAAAGGTCTAAAAGTAAAAGAAAATGTTGTAAATTGTATTTTAAAGCATTGGGAACAATTTGGTTATAAGCCAGTAACTAAAAGGAACAAAATCCTTGTGCAAAGCTGTGTGATCACAGTACAAGTCAAAATAATCAAAAATAGCCTTCAAAGATATCTTTTAAATATAATGCTAATTTGCAGTTAAACTTATCTTGTCAGAGAATAAGAACTATGGGTAATATTAGTGATTTGTGTGTTTCTGCATCTAACTCTTTATTTGTGTCTGCCTTTTTGCTCACTGTATATTTTCATGCCACAGGATTGAAGCAGGCTTCATATAGCGAATGAATCGATGGATCTGGAACCTGGCAAAAGGTCCATGTAGACATCAATGCACCAAGATGGCTGTTGGAAGGTCCTCGCAAGATTTCCACCACACAGAATGAGATTCCCAGAGATTCCCAAGAGATTTCTCTGGATAGTCTCCCGGGACATTATCATTGGCCCCACCTGGGGGATTGATGGGTGGGGTAATCAATCAAAACAGCAAACACCTGGGACTCCTCCCATGCCATTAACAAAGGGGTGGAATAATTAACAGTTTAAAAAGCAGGCGCAAAGGTCAAATAGCCCCTTCTGCTCCTGTTCCTGACCCCTGTTGCCCTCCTGCCCCCCTGTTTCTGCTCCCGGCGGCTTCCGCACTCTGCTGCTGCGCTTGGGGTCCTCGTGGCTTCTGCGCCCTGCTCTTGCCATGTCCCCCCTGCATGGGTCAACACACAAGTAAAACCTGAGCATTTATAATCTATAATGGGAAATTGTAGTCTATAAATCAGCCCTCTTTATCACTCTTCAGCCCCTTACCCTTTACCGGGGACCCCTGATCTGTTATTTTCTCCCATTGTTTTTCTCTCCCTACCTTAAATTACTGGCCTCACTCACCTGACGTGCTCTGAAATTCATTACTACAGCATAAGTCAAGAACCTAGATTAAATCCGGTAACAGGATGGTTAATATCAAATTAACAAATAAAAATCCTTAAAAGAAGTCTATTCAAATTGTTAAAAGTAAAATAAGTACTTATTTGTGAATGAATATTCCTGGAGTTGATATTAAGAAAAGGTAAGCAGGATAAAAAGGTTATAGAGAAATCTGAAAATAAAAAATATTGGAAAAGGAAAAAAGTTTTTCTTAAGCTCCTTAACTTACCCAGCCCCTACCCCCAAGTCCTCCTCCTCTATGCAGGAGATATGGGGGAAGGACTGGGTATGACAAGATAAGGAAAATTTAGCTAAAAACTTTTATATACTGGGCCAGAAATTTAAGCCATAGTTCATACTGTAATTTCCTAATTTAAACATTTTAACAGACTTAAAATGAGAGTAACTGGTCACTGTACATAAAAGATAACTGATCTAACAGTGATAAAAGAAACATTGTAAAAAATTTTTTTATTATACTTTATTTTTTATTTTTACTTTTATTTTTATTTTTTATATTCTTATTTTATTTTATATTTGTTATTTTATTTTATCACTTTTTATTTGTTTATTTTTTGTCTTTGTTTTTGGAGAGGATTCAATGCAGAAGGGTCACAACTGTGGCGGAGGAGAATAACTGGTGCAGGATGTGGGTAAAGTGGAAATGTGTAGGGAGGGAGAACTTGGGGAAGGCCTCTATGACAAATGAATATGTTCAATTGGTTTTGTGGTTTCTCTTGGTGGTGGAGATGCACACAATAACCAAAGAATATTCAATTCCCATCCTGGGAAGTCCTGCTACATTCTCTAATAGAGCAGCAAGAATCCCCTGACTACATGGACAGTGTCTAGTGAAAAAGGACAGACCACTAGGCTAGGCCCTTCACATTGATGATTGTACAAATGAAGCTTTTCTCAAGAAATTGAAACTTAGCCTGCTAACTCATGTATTGCCTAAGAGTTACTTCCAGAAACCCTCCTTGTTCAAATGTGGCCTCTCTCTAAGACAAGCTCAGTATATAAATGCACTACTTTCACCCTGGCATGGGACATGACTCCCTGGATGAGCCTCCTTGCAAGGAGGGATTATTACCAAGTGCCAACTAGTGATAAATTTGTAAAAAGACCTCGACCATAAGGGGAAATGTTAAATACAAATGAGTTTTTATGGCTAAGAGATTTCAAAGTGAGTTAGGAGGTCATTCCAGAGGTTATGCTTATGCACATCTCAGCAGGATCTCCTTGACTGCCACAGTAAACAGTGCCTCAAACAGTGGGGCTCCTGAGGGCTCTAGAGACCTCCAGACACTATAAGCAGGGCAGACAAGCTCAGGAATTCAGCACCCCATCAGTGAGCCTTACTCTGAAATTTATGTTCCCCAGTGTAACACAGTTAGAGTCATTTACAATTTCCCTACACATGACTCTTCTGCCCCTTTTATTTGAACCTATAATTAGCACTATACTCATTAAATATATGTCCCAGAGACTTAAGTGTTCAGCCTGCTCATATGCCGGTTGAGCCCTAAAATCTCAGCAACAGTTGCAACACCTTCTCTCCAGTTCATTTGACTCACCCAGGTCAACTAACAAAAGGATGATGATGGAAAATGCCATCCAAAAAATCAGAGAGTATGTACAATTGCAAGCAAGACAGTTCTATCCATCTGTCCCATGGGATCCAAGACCCTTCTCCATCAGAAACAGAGTGGGCATCACCATCTAAAATATCCTCAAGATTGAGGAATAAACAAACATAAAACAGGAATGCAACTCTGACCTTAAGTAGATTTATGATTATTCTAGGAATGGAAGAACTTGGGTCATTGATATAAAGGCAGTAGTTCTGAGGAGGAGGAGAGGGAAGAATAGGTATAACATGGGGTACTTTTGGGGACATTGGAATTGCCGTACACAAGACTGCAATGACAGATACAGGCCAATATACATTTTGTAAAAACCTATAAAATTGTGCAGTGCAAAGTGTAAAGTATAGTGTAAACTCTAGTCAATGGTTAGTAGCTTATGCTTCAATATGTGTTCATCAATTTTAACAAATTTACCAAACTAATGAAAGATGTTGTTAATGGGGGAAATTGTGGGAGGGGAGGTGGTGGGGCATATGGGAATCCACTATATTTTTGACAAAACGTTTATGTAATCTAAAATGTCTTTAAAAATAAAAATTAACTCAAAAAAGAAGAAAAGATTAATTAATAAACCAATTGTCAAATTTCAGTAAAGAAAAAGTCCCTAAAAGCTATGGAAATGTTTTTCTAAATTATGATTAAAACAAATTAAACAGGGAGGTGGATGTGGCTCAAGCGATTGGGCTCCCATCTACCATATAGGAGGTCCAGGGTTCAATTCCCAGGGCCTCCTGGTGAAAGGTAAGCTGGCCCACACAGCGAGCTGGCCCAAGTGGAGAGCTGGCCCATGTGGAGTGCTGGCCCATGCAGAGTGCTAGCCTGTGTGGAGTATTTTTGGCCCATGCAGGAGTGCTGGCCCATGCAGGAGTGCTGGCCTGAGTGGAGTGCTGACCCACATGGAGAGTTTGCACAGTAAGATGATGTAACAAAAAGAGACACAGAAGAAAGGCAATAAGAGACACAGCAGACCAGGGACCTGAGGTGGCACAAGAGATTGAGCCCCTCTCTCCCACTCTGGAAGGTCTCAGGATTGGTTCCCGGTGCCACCTAAAGAGAAGACAAGCAGACACAGAAGACACATAGAGAGCAGACAGCGAGTGCAAAAACAATGAGGGGGAAATAAATAAATAAATCTTGAAAAAAAAAAACACAACAAATTAAACAATTATAGTGTGTTTCAGAGCTTGGCAATCAGTATGATTTTAGGGATACGCACAATTTTGGAATTTTCATAATATACCTCACTGAAGTACTGATAAAATTGTAAACTAAAGAAAGCATATATTTCTAAAATCCATTCCTTATGGTCTATCAATGCTCTCGTATTTTATGCTAGCAGGTATTCAAAATAAAGAGAAGTTATGTTTGTATATAACCAAATTAAGTCATTACTCTGACAAGTTTGTTTAATTTTAATAATAATGGTATGTTGCAAGAGGTTTGCTTGGAAGCAGTTTCCAGAATCATTTTGGTAACTTAAGTATGTAAGGTACATAGAATGTGCTTTTTCTTTTTGTTAAGGAAAACTAAATTAATTTCGTCCTAAAATAAAACAATTGTTTCTTAAGAGAAAAGAAAAATATGGGGGGAGACCTGAATGAAAAAAAAATACAGAATGTTTGCAGAAAAGGAATTTTTGTAGTCAAAGTTGGGTAAGATTTAGTGAGTTCATCTAAAAAGTTTTAAAAGCCTTAGTATCAAATAGTATATTAATGCAAAATGAAAACTTGGTTCTCTCTCTATTAAAGTGACAAAGTTTCTTAAATCATTTCATCTCTTTTAGTGGTTGGTTATAACGAGTATTCTCCTGAATACAAAGAAAAAATTCTGTTTTATCTAAATAGCTTCTTGTATTTTATAATATCTTTACTGTGTCCTTGATTGTATAAGAGAACAAGTTTTCAAACCTAACAACTGGATACTATTAGGTAACAGTATAAAGTTGTTAATCATGGTTTTAATTATTTTAAAAATGTTATATGTCACAGAAACAACCTCTCCACCTGGGAATTAAGAGGCAAATGCTCTAGCCCATATCTGAATGGTCTGCCCCACCCCCGCAGAAAGGGCAGCCTTGTGGCCGCATAAGAAAACCATCAAGGGGCTGCCAAAGAGTGGCACATAGCTTGGGCATTGGTTACTCCTATAAAGTATTGTAACCTAGTTTATATCATACAAAATTGTGAGGCCTGTTCTCAACTCCAGCCATGAACGATGACTTATAGCAGTAAACATATCCATAAGGCCACACAACAAGGGGATAAACTTCAGCTTTGTCAGAATCTCCTGAGCATTTAAACCAGACCCCCAATACCATACATGGTTTCTCTCCACTTGAGTTATTGGCTAAAAGGGTCACTACGACCCCAAAACAATAGAGGTATCTGCCACCTCTGGTTCTGCACCTGAAGTAAATGGAAATACATTGATGCTTCAACCTCCTGCAGCCTTACCAGCCAGCAATGGCTCAACATTGTCTCCAGACTGGCTCTGTTTTGTAGTTCCAAAGAGTACTATGCACCAAGCCAGTAAAACAGGGGAACTTCCCTCCAAGGGCCAACAGTGCTGCAGCATGCTGGTTGTGTGAAGTATATTCACAGTGGAGCAATAATTGCCAGAGTAAGGTGAGTAAAACTTAAAACAAACACAATTGGCATTAAGGCCTGCCCCTATGGAGAGACAACACATATGGTATTGCAAACCTGGAGCAATTGGCGGCCCATATTTTAGGACCTATAGGAGAAACTTCAACTGTCATTTTACTTTCCAGAGAGAATTTTCCCTTCTGGGTACCCACTAAACACCTATGTTTGCATCTTTAAGCTCATCTTCCTGCTTCAAATATCTCATCCAATGTCTTCCTCAATTAGGCTGCCACTGGGGCACCTGCACACAACCAAACTGGTAGCTGAGTGCATTTGTCCAAAGTAAAGCCTGCTGTCCAAGGAAGTGCCAATGCACCAGAAACACCTGCTGAAACATTGGAGCACCAGCCATTGGACAGTCTAAATCTTCTCTTCAGAAAGCTAAAGCTAGGTACCTAATAACAACACTGTCACAGCCTGAACCTTGTGAAACTCCTTATTGATGTTATAGCACAGAACTTGTTCAAAACCAGCTCAATTCTTTAAGCAGCTGTAGTCTTTCAAAACTGAAGAACTCTAGACCAGGCAACCAAACTAGAAAATGCTGCCAGCAGCACTCCATTCTTGCTGTCCTTGTACCTCTTACCCCCTTCATTTATAACCCTCCTAGGCCCCTTCCCAACTAACCTTCTTACACTATTAGTAAGCTCCTGCACATTTAAGCTCCTAACTCAATTTCTCTCTTCCAGTATTAATGTGTTCTAACACAAAGACAAGTTTCTGCTCAAGAATGAATATCGCCCAGTCTCAACCATTAAAGCAATTACCCTTCCTCCTAGCCCCAGTAGCATAGCAAGAGAGTTTTACACCCTGTCAGGTAGGAGCTACAATCCCTAACCAGCAGGAAGCAGCTATGGAAGAATGACCTTCACCCTACAGCACCCCCTTAAGATTATGGGTGTACAAACTCTCAGGGGGTATTTGAGGCAGGATAGAAAATGGACCTGAGGAGGAAGGGGCAGAAAACCTAATAAGGCCAGTAAGAGAAACTGAGGCATTGGCCTGGTTACTAGCATTAGCTTGCTGAGTCACATAAGCAAGTTAGGAAGGTGTAGCTTATGAGCACACACACCCAAAGGCTGAATTATCAGAAGGCAGGCAGCAAAGAAGGAAGGGGCAAGAAGGGCATCACCAACACCCACTCACCTAGTTTTCAGGTTATGCCACACCTCATGGACAGTAACATCACACCTCATGGGCAGTGAACAGAGGCTAATCACCACAGGTCAACATTCACTGCAGAGCTCAAGTACAACAGTCAGAAGCCAATTGCCACCAGACAGCACCTCCACACCCATAGGTGCCCCACACCTCTGTATCCCTGCACCCTGAAGTCCTGTACCCCCATAAAACAGAAGAACCTAGGGCAGAATTTTACATTTCTCCCCCTGGAGAATGCCTGTGCTCATCTCTCTCAAGGTGTACTTCTGTTCTTTTGTCTTACCCCTCAATAAATCCTCTGCTTGTTTAACTAATTTGCGGCTCATCCTTGAATTCTTTCTTGTGATGAACCCAAGAACCTGGACACTGTCTCTGATAACAAGACTGTGAGGAATCAGTTTCTTAAACTAACTCCATTTTCCTTGAACAGTTCTGTGGTTGCTTTTCTCTGTATTCCAGATATTACTGTGGGAACTGCTGTCATGGAACTAGAATCCTTAAACACTATGGAAATGATAGGGTGCCAGGCTGGCAGAAAACAAGTAGCAGTACTTAATCATCAAAGGTGGACATGGTTACCACAATGAAAGGCAGACTCAAAGTAGCAATCACTCTCTCTAAGCCAAACTCAGCATATAAATGCACTACCTTGCCCCTAACAAGGAACATGGCTCCCAAGGATGAGCATCCCTGGCACAGAGGAATTATTACCAAGCATCAACTAGTGATGCATTTGGAAAAGGACCATGATCAAAAGGGGGAAATATTAAATGTAACTGAGTTTTTATGGCTAAGAAATTTCAAAGTGAGTCAGGAGGTAATTCCAGAGGTTACATTTATGCACATCTCAGCAGGATCTCATTGCCACAGTAACCAGTGTCTCAAACAGCAGGGCTCCTGGGGGCTCTAGGGATATCTAGACACTATAGGCAGGGCAGGCAAACTCAGGAATTCAGCACTCCCTCAGTGGGCCTTACTTTGGAATATATACTCTCCAATGTAACAGAGTTAGACTAATTTACAACTTTCCTACACATGGTTCTTCTGTCTTTTTTATTTGAACCTCTAATAAGCACTATACTCATTAAATATATGTCCCATAGACTTAAATCTTCACTCTGTTCATATACCGGTTGAGCCCTGAATCTCAGCAGAGCTGCAACACTTATTCTACTGGTAATTGGATTTGCCCAGGACAATGAACAAAATGATGATGATGGACAACACCTACCCCAGAAAACAGAGAGTATCTGCAACTGCAACCAAAGCAGTTCCATCCATCTACCTAATGAGATCTAAGCCCCTCTCAATCAGAAACAGAGTGGGTATCACCTTCCCAAAATCATCAAGATTGAGGAATGAACAAACATAAAGGGGAAATGAAACTATGGACTTAAGTAGCTTTATGATTATTCTAGCAATATAAGAACTTGTATCATTGATGAAAAGGCAGTGACCACCAGAGGTTCTGAGGGGAGGGAGAGGGAAGAATAGGTGTAACAGGGGGTATATTTGGGGACGTTGGAATTGTCTTGAATGACATTGCAATGATGGATACAAGCCATTATACATTTTGTTCAAAACCTATAAAATTGTGCAGTGCAAAGTGTAAACTATAATGTAAACTATATTCCATGGTAAGTAGCAACACATCCATATGTGTTCATCAACTGTAACAAGTGCACCACACTAATGAAAGATGTTGTTAATGGGGAAATGTGTGGGAGGGAAGAGGGTGGGTTGTATGGGAATTTCCTATATTTTTGATATAACATTTATTTAATCTAAAACTTCTTTAAAAATAAAAAAATTAATTCAAGAAATAGTCTGAGTTGCACAGACCTATAGCATAGGCTAATCAATCATGGGGTACCTAAAAGCAAAATAGATGAGCAGTCTACTAAATTCCTACTTGAGGTGAATAAGCAAAAGACTTCTAAGTCAAGTGAACAAAACCCTATCTTGAATTACAGAAACAGAGACTCATGGCCCCTTAATCAATTCACAGACTTAAGAGAGTTTACAGACCCAGAGCCCCTTGAAAAAGGGGAAGGCTGGTTCCCCTTAAGAAAGGTTCCTGTTACACTGCCACAAATTTATACTGCTAATCTTCCTCCCAGGTTTTCCCAACTAGACCTAAGGCCTTTTACCAGGCTAACTGTGCATTGGGAAAAAGAAAATGATCAGACATTTTGGGGATTATTGGACACTGGCTCAGAAGTGACATTAATTCCAGGAGACCCAAAACATCAATGCGGACCATAAGCCAGAGTAGGGTTTTATACAGGTCAGGTGATCAGTGGAGTTTCAGCTCAGGTTCATCTCACAGTGGTACCAGTGTGTCCCTGGATACATTTGATGGGTTATTTTCCAGAATGCATAATTGGAATAGACATACTCAGTAACTGGCAGAATCCCCACATTGCATCCCTGACTTGTGGAGTGAAGGCTGGTATGGTAGGAAAGGCCAATTGGAAGCCACTAGAACTGGCCCTACCAAGCAAAATAGTACATCAAAAGCACTACTGGATTCCTGGAGGGATTGCAAAGATAAGTGCCACCCTCAAGGATTTGAAAGATTCAGGGTAGGTGATTTCCACCACTTCCCCATTCAACTCTCTTATTTGGCCGGTACAGAGAACAGATGGATCTTGGAGGTGACAGTAGATTATCATAAACTTAACCAAGTGGTGACTCCAATTGCAGCTGATGTTCCAGATGTGGTATCATGGCTTGAGCAAATCAATACTTCCCCCAGTACCTGGTATGCAGCTATTGATCCGGCAAATTCTTTTTTCTCAATTGCCATTAGTAAGGACCACCAGAAACAGTTTGCTTTCAGCTGGAAAAGCCAGTGATATACCTTCACTGTCCTGCCTCAATATACCAGCTCTCCAGCCCTATATCATAATATTGTCTGCAGAGATGTTGATTGTCTCTTCCTCCCACAAAACATCACACTGGTCCATAATATTGATGATATCGTGCTGATTGGACCTAGTGAGCAAGAAGTAACAATGACTCTAGACTTATTGGTAAGGCATTTGCATGAGAGAGGATGGGAGATAAATCCAACAAAAATACAGAGTCTTTTCACCTCAGTGAAATTTTCAGGTGTCCAGTGGTGTGGGCATGTCGAGATAGCCCTTCTAAAGTGAAGGATAAGCTTTTGCATCTGTCACCGCCTGTGACCAGAAAAGAGGCACAATGCTTAGCTGGTCTCTTTGTATTTGGAAGGCAACATATTCCTCATTTGGGTATGCTATTCTGACCCATTTACCAAGTGACCAGAGAAGCTGCTAGTTTTGAGTGGGTACTGGAACAAGATGAGGCTCTGTGACAGAGCCAAGCTGCTGTGCAAGGTGCACGGCCACTTGGGCCATATGATCCAGCAGATCCAATGGTGCTGGAATTGTCAGTGGCAAATAGAGATGCCATCTGGAGCCTTTGGCAGGCTCCTATAGGAGAATCATAATTCAGACCCTTAGGATTTTGGAGCAATGCCCTGCCATCCTCTGCAGATAAATGCTCTCCTTTTGAGAAACAGCTTTTGGTCTGCCACTGGGCTTTAGTAGAGACTGAATGCTTAACCATGAGCCACCAAGTTACCATAAGGTCTAAGTTGCCTATCATGAGCTAAGTATTGTCTGACCCAGGAAACCATAAAGTTGGGAGTGCACAGCAGCACTCTATCATAAAGTGGAAGTGGTATATAGGAGATAGGGCTTGAGCAGCTCCTGCAGGCACAAGTAAGTTACATGAGGAAGTGGCCCAAATGCCCATGGCCACCACTCCTGCCATGTTACCTCCTCTTTCCCAACCCACAGCTATGGCCTTTTGTGGAGTTCCTTACAATCATTTAACTGAGGAAGAGAAAACTCGGGCCTGGTTTACAGAAGGTTCTGCATGACATGCCAGCACCACCCGAAAGTGGACAGCTGCAGCACTGCGGTCCCACTCTGGGGCATCCATGAAGGAAAGTGGTGAGGACAAATCTTCCCAGTGGGCAGAACCTTGAGCAGTAAACCTGGTAGTTCATTTTGCTTAGAAGGAGAAATGGCTAGCAGTGCATTTATTCACTGATTCATGGGCTGTTGCCAATGGTTTGGCTGGATGGTCAGGGACTTGGAATGAATATGATTGGAAAATAGGTGACAGGTCTGGGGAAGAGGTCCGTGGATAGACTATTCTGAACGGGCAAAAAGCATGAAAAATATTTGTGCCCCACGTGAATGCTCACCAGAAGTGATATAAAAATATAAATGCAAGTAAGGAACGGGTTAAGAATTGTGAACCAACTGTAAAGAATGTGCAAGTGCCTGGAGTCTTCTTCCCACAGGCACCAAGGAATGTTAACTGGAGTCTGGTTGGTGGCAGGATGTGCTTGAGCGCCATGCCTGCAGGCAAACAGATAGCTATGTCACAACTTTCCCATGAATAGAATAGGGCGCTTATGAGATTTCATATCTCTCTTTGGGGGAGCTGGCTACTTCTCCATGGACAGGCACTGTTGTCTCAGAATGCTTTGATCACTCATAAGTTGCAAGATTGGCAAGAGTTCTAAGATTCAGAATCCCTTAAAAGGGCAGCCCCGAAACTGCCCATTGAAGTCTTACCCAGGAGAGAACGCTCTACCTGGTTTGTATTTTACTCCGGACCCGGTGTTGTATTTTACCCAGGCCCTGGTGTTTTACTATACCCTGGGAGGGGCTGTTGCTAGTACGCTCTACCCAGGTGTTGTTTCCAATCAGGACTCTGGTGGGCTGTTGAACGGGACTTCCCAGCCTTGTGAAAGACCAGATGTTGAGTTTTCCCCCGGTTTGGGGAGTGTTTGTAAATATACTCTTTCTCTCTTTCCTTTGTACTATCTAAATAGTTTAGTGCATTATATTGTGAATAATGAATAATTGTGATTACTTGACTATTTATTAACGTTGGGCATAGATTGCTAGTCTTTGGTGGGTGATTGTACATATACTTTCATCTTTCCTCTATGTTATCTAATTAACCCATTTCTCTTTGTTATATTGTTATTCCTCAATTACTGTGATTGCTTGATCTAAATTCTTACAAGTGCTCTCCATTTAGTTAAATAAAGCTCTCTTTTAGTTAAAACTCTGAGTTTCTGCCTCTTCCTTTGCAGAACAAGAGGGTAACCTCAGCAGAGGAAGATCTTAATAATGAAGTGGATACAATGAGGCACTCAGCCTCTTTCTTCAGCCATTCCTGTCATTTCTCAATGGGCCCATCAACAAAGTGGCCATGGTGGTAGGAATGGATGTTATGTATGGGTTCAACAACATGGAATTTCCCTCACCAAGGCTGACATGGCTACAGCCACTGCTCAGTGCTCTATCTACCAGCAGCAAAGAACTACACTCAGCTGTCACTATGGCCACTTCCTGAGGTGATCAGCCTGCCACCTGGTGGCATATTGTTTACATGGGACTACTTCCATTATAGAAAGGGCAGCAATTTGTTCTAACTGAAATAGACACATACTCTGGATATGGATTTTCCTTCCTTGCAAGCAATGCTTCTTCCAAAAGTACCATCCATGGACTTACCACACGTCTTATCCACTGTCATGGCATTCCACACAGCATTGCTTCTGATCAAGGAACCCACTTCAGAGAAAATGATGTGTGGAAATGGGCACATGCTCATGGAATTAACTGGACTTACCATGTTCCCCATCATCTTGAAGCAGCTGGATTGATAGAACAGTGGAATGGCATTTTGAAGTGCCAATTACAGTACCAACTAGTTGGCAATACATGGCAGGGCTGGGACAATGTGCTCCAGGAGGCTGTGTATGCTTGAAAGCACCATCCACTCTATGGTGTTGTTTCTCCCATAGCCAGCATTCACGGCCCAGGAATCAAGAAGTGGAAACTGGAGTGGTACCATTCACTGTTACCCCTAGTGATACTCTAGGAAAATTTTTGCTTCCTGTCCCTGCAACCTTAAAATCTGCTGGTCTACAGGTCTTAGTTCCAAATGGAGGAGTGCTTCCATCAGG
>JAQZBX010048740.1:0-20118 GCA_029593785.1 Cabassous unicinctus
ATGTTACCTAACTTTCAAAGTTGAATTAACTGCTGCATTCACAGCCTGTTATGTGAAACCAGTGTTTTGGGGATGAATTTAAAGGAAAACAAAAGCATAGCATCAAATAAAACACAAATCTTATTTAGTTTTGTAAACTGAAGAGACCACTGCATTGGATGAGCCTTAGGTAAAAGACGTGAGTTGACATGCGAGTGAAAGCAAAGGCATAGCATCCTAACAAACAAGAATCTTACTTACTTTTCAAACTTGAAGAAACTACTGCATCCACAGAGAGTTAGGTGAAACCAGGATTTTGAATTTGATTGTAAATGAATACACATGCAAATCAGCCAATGAAATGTTTCCTTTTTGGTTTTCAAAAGCAAAGAACTAAATGCATTCAGCCAACGTTAGGGAAAAGCACTGTTTCTAAGTTGATTGCAAATGAAAACACATGTATAGCATTGTAAGAACCAATAATCGTACATAGATTTCCAAAGTGAGGAACCGGCAGCTTTGGCATAGTAAAAGCAGTGTTTTGACATTCATTGTAAGTGAAAGCAAGTGCATAGATGCCAAGGTAATGAGTATATTGCTTGGTTTTGAAAACTGAAGAAACCAGTGTTTTGGCATAGTATTAGGTAAAAGCAGAGTTTTTACATTGATAATGAAAGAAAACAATCACTTAGCAGTCATACAAACAAGTATCACGCTTAACATTCAAAGTTGAATGAACTCCTGCATTCACAGTCTGTTACAGGAAAACAGTGTTTTGAAGATGAATCTAGCAGTCATAGCAGCAAATACAAGAAAAATCTAATTTAGCATTTAAAGCGAAGAAATCCCTACATTGTCTTAGCATTAGGTAAAATCCGTGTGTTTATGTGTAACTGAAAGCAAGGACATAGCAGCCAAACAAACAAGAATATTACCTTTCATATTTTAAGTAACTACTACATTCACAGACATTTAGGTGAAACCAGTGCCTTGAAAATAATTTTACGTGAATACACATGCAAATCAGCCTATGAAACAAGTTTCCTTTTTGTTTTTCTAAAGCAAAGAACTCACTGCATTCAACCAACATTCAGGAAAGGCAATGTTTTCAAGTTGATTGTAATTGAAAACACATGCTGAGCAGTGTAAGAAACAAGGATCTTACTTAGGTTTCAAAAGTGAGGACCTGGCTGCTTTGGCCTAGTAAAAGCTGTGCTTGGTTATTCATTGTAAGTGACAACAATTGAATAGCTGACAATGTAAGGAGTATCTTGGTTAGTTTTGAAAACAGAACAAACCAGTGTTTTGGCATAGCATTAGTTAAAAGTAGTGTTTTTCCATTGATCATGAGTGGAAGCAAGTGCACAGCAACAAATAAAATAAGCATCATATTTAATTTTCAAAGTTGAATTAGCTGATGCATTCACAGACTTTTAGGTGAAACCAGGGATTTGAACATGAGCTTAAACGAAAACACAGGCATAACATCAAATAAAAAAACAATCCTATTTAGTTTTTTAATGTGAATAAATCACTCCATGGGCTTATCCTTAAGTAAAAGCTGTGTGATGACATGTGAGTGAAAGCAACAGCATAGCAGCCAAACAAACAAGAATGCTACTTACCATTCAAAATAGAAGTAACTTCTGCATTTACAGTGATTTGGTAAAACCAGTGTCTTGAAGTTGATTGTAAATGAATACACATGGAAATCACCCAATGAAACAAGATTCTTTTTTGTTTTCTAAAGCAAAGAACTCAATGAATTCAGCCAACGCTAGGGAAAAGCAGTGTTTAAGTTGATTTTAATTAAAAACACATGTATAGCATTGTAAGAAACAAGAATCTTACTTAGATTTCCAAAGTGAGGACCTGGCAGCTTTGGCATAGTAAAATCAGAGTTTTGACATTCATTGTAAGTGAAAACATGTACATGGCTGTCAATATAATGAATATATTGCTTACTTTTTAAAACTGAAGAAACCTGTGTTGTGGCATAGTATTAGGTAAAATCAGTGCTTTTACATTGAAAATGAGTGAAAGCAAGGGCATAGCAGCCAAACAAAAAAGTATCTTACATAAATTTCAAAGTTGAATTAACTGCAGCAGTCACAGATTGTTAAGGGAAACCAGTTTCTTGAAGATGAATTTAAGAGAAAACACAGGCATAGCAGGAAATAAAAGGCATATCTTCTTTAGGATTGTAAAAGGAAAAAATCACTTCATTGGCTTAGAATTAGATAAAACCCATGTGTTGACATGCGAGTGAAAGCAAGGGTATAGCAGCCAAACAAAGAAGAATCTTACTTACCTTTAAAACTTGAAGTAACTACTGCATTCACAGAGAGTTTGGTGAATCCAGAGCCTTGAAATTGATTTTCAGTGAATACACATGCAAATCAGCCAATGAAACAAGTTTTGTTTTTTGTTTTCTGAAGCAAAGAACTCACTGCATTCAACCAGTGTTCAGGAAAAGCACTATTTTCAAGTTGACTGTAATTGAAAACACATGCTTTGCAGTGTAAGAAACAAGAATCTTACTTAGGTTTCAAAAAAGAGAAACCAGCAGCTTTGGCAGAGCAAAAGCAGTGGTTGGTCATTCGTTGTAATTGATAACACGTGAAAACCTGCCAATGTAAGGAGTATATTGTTTAGTTTTGAAAACTGATGAAACCAGTGTTTTGGCATAGCATTAGTTAAAAGCAGTGTTTTTAAATTGATCATGACAGATACACATGCACAGAAGCCAAATAAACAATTTACTTAACATTAAAAGTTGAATTAACGGCTGCATTCACTGTCTGTTATGGGAAACTAGGGTTTTGAAGAGGAATTTATGTGAAAACACAAGACAGCAGCAAATAAAAGACAAATCTTATATAGAATTGTAAATTGAAGACACCACTGCATTGCCTTAGCATTAGATAAAATTTATGTATTGACATGTGAGTGAAACAAGGGCATAGCAGCCAAACAAACAAGAATCTTACTTACCTTTCAAACTTGAAATATCTACTGCAATCACAGAAGGGTGAAACCAGTGAGTTGAATTTGATTGTAAATGAATACACATGCAAATCAGCCAATGATACAAGTTTTCCATTTGCTTTTCTGATGCAAAATTCACTGAATTCAGTCATTGTTAGGGAAAAAAAGTTTTTTCAAATTCATTGAAATTGAAAACATATGTTTACCATTGTAAGAAACAGGAATTTTACTTAGATTTCCAAAGTGAGGACCGGCAGCTTTGGCATAGTGAAAGCAGTGTTCTGAAATTCATTTTAATTGAATACAAGTGCATAGCTGCCAATGTAATGAGTATATTGCTTAGTTTTGAAAACTGAAGAAAGCAGTGTTTTGACATAGCATTAGGTAAAAGCAGTGTTTTTCCATTGATAATGAGTGAAAGCAAGTGCACAGCAGCCAAATGAAGAAGTATCTTACTGAACTTTCAAAGACGAATTAACTGCTGCATTCACAGCCTGTTATGGAAAACCAGTGTTTTGAAGATGAATTTAAATGGGACCCAGGCATAACAGCAAATAAAAGACAAGCCTTAAGTATTGGAAAGTGAACAAACCACTGCATTGGCTTAGCCTTAGGTAAAATCCATGTGTTGACATGTGAGTGAAAGCAAAGACATAGCAACCAAACAAACAACAATCTTACTTACCTTTCAAACTTGAAATAACTACTGCAATCACAGAGAGATGAATCCAGTGATTTGAAGTTGATTATAAATGAATACACATGCAAATCAGCCAACAAAACAAGTTTCCTTTTGGATTTTTAACCAAAGAACTCACTGCATTCAACCAGCGTTCAGGAAAAGCAGTGATTTCAAGTTGATTGTAATTGAAAACACATGTTTAGCATTGTGAGAAACAGCAATTTTCCTGAGATTCCCAAAGTGAGGAACCGGCAGCTTTGGCATAGTAAAAAGCAGTGTTTTGATATCAAAGTAAGTGAAAACAAGTGTATAGATGCCAAGGTAATTGGTATACTGCTTAGATTTGAAAACTGAAGAAACCAGTATTTTCACATAGCATTAGGTAAAAGCAGTGTTTTTCCATTGATAATGAGTGAAAGCAAGCACATAGCAGCCAAATACACAAGTATCTTACTTAACTTTCAAAGTTGAATCATCTGCTGTATTCACAGCCAGTTACGGGAAACCAGTGTTTTGAAGATGAATATAAGTGAAAATACAGGCATAGCTGCAAATAAATGACAAATCTTATTTAGATTTGTAAAGTGACCAAATCACTGCATTTGCTTAGCCTTAGGCAAATGCTGTGTGTTGACATGTGAGTGAAAGCTAGGGCAAAGCATCCAAACAAACAAGGACCTTACTTAGCTTTATAACTTGAAGTTACTACTGCATTCAGAGAGACATAGGTGTAACCTTGTCTTGAAGTTGATTGTAAATGAATAACCATGCAAATCAGCCAATGAAAAAAGTTTCTTTTTTGGTTTTCTAAAGAAAATAACACAATTCATTCAGCGAAGGTTAGAGAAAAACAGTGTTTTCAAGTTTCTTGTAATTGAACACCCATGTATAGCATTGTAACAAACAAGAATCTTACTTAGATTTTGAAAGTGATGAACTGACAGCTTTGGCATAGTAAAAGCCGTGTGTTTATATTCTTTGTAAGTGAAAAAAGTGCATAACTGTGAATGTAATGAGTGTATAGCTTACTTTTGAAAACTGAGGAAACCTGTGTTTTGGCATAGTATTAGGTAAAAGCAGTGTTTTTACATTGATAATGAGTGAAAGCAAGCAGATAGCAGCCAAAAAGGAACAAGAATCTTACTTAACTTTCTAAGATGAATTAACTGCTGCATTCACAGTCTCTTATGGAAATCCAGTCTTTTGAAGATGAATTTAAGTGAAAACACAGGCATAGCAGTAAATAAAAGAGAAATCTCATTTAGTTTTGTAAAGTGAAGAAACCACAGCATTGGCTTAACCTTATGCAAAAGCTGTGTGTTGACATGTGTGTGAAAGCAAAGGCATAGCTGCCAAAGAAACAAGAATTTTACTTACCTTTCAAACTTGAAGTAACTACTGCAATCACAGAGAGTTGAAACCAGTGACTTGAAGTGGATTGTAAATGAATACACATGCAAATCAGCCAATGAAACAATTTTCCTTTTTGGTTTTTTAAAAAAAGAACTCACTGCATTAAACCAGCGTCCAGGAAAAGCAGTGACTTCAAGTTGATTGAAATTGAAAACACATGTTTGGCATTTTAAGAAACAGCAATCTTCCTGAGCTTTCCAAAGTGAGGAACCGGCAGCTTTGGCATAGTAAAAGCAGTGTTTTGACATTAATTGTAAGTGAAAACCAGTGCATAGATTCCAATGTAATGAGTATATTGCTTAGATATGAAAACTGAAGAAACCAGTGTTTTCACATAGCATTAGGTAAAACCAGTGTTTTTCCCTTGATAATAAGTGAAAGCAAAGGCACTGCAGCCAAACTAACAAGTATCTTACTTAACATTCAAAGTTGAATTAACTGCTGCATTGACCATATGTTATGGGAAACCAGTGTTTTAAAGATGAATTTAAGTGAAAACACAAGCATAGG
Source organism: Cabassous unicinctus (assembly GCA_029593785.1). Classification (NCBI taxonomy): domain Eukaryota; kingdom Metazoa; phylum Chordata; class Mammalia; order Cingulata; family Chlamyphoridae; genus Cabassous; species Cabassous unicinctus. The sequence continues at coordinate 5,573 of JAQZBX010048740.1, forward strand.
AGCAAATGAAAAACAAATCTTATTTAGGATTGTAAAGTGAAGAATCCACTGTTTTTGCTTTGCATTAGGTAAAATCCGTGTGTTGACATGTCAGTGAAAGCAAGGACATAGCATCCAAACGAACAAGAATTTAACTCACCTTTCAAACTTGAAGAAACGGCTGCATTCACAGAGAGTTTTGTGAAACTAGTGACTTCAAACTGATTTCACGTGAATACACATGCAAATCAGCCAAAAATCAAGTTTCCTTTTTGGTTCTCTGAAGCGAGGAACTCAGTGCATTCAACAAGTGCTCAGGAAAAGCAGTGTTTTCAAGTTGGTTGTCATTGAAAACACATGCTTACCAGTGTAAGAAACAAAAATCTTACTTAGGTTTCTAAAGTGAGGAACCGGCAGGATTGGCAGAGCAAAGCAGTGGTTGGTTGTCCATTGTAAGTGATAACAAGTGAATAGCGGCCAATGTAAAGAGTAAATTTCTTAGTTTTGAAAACTGAAGAAACCAGTGTTTTGGCCTAGCATTAGGTATAAGTCGTGTTTTTAGAAAGATAATGAGTGAGAGAACGTGCACAGCTGCCAAATAAATATCTCACATCACTTTCAAAGTTGAATTAACTGCTGCATTCACAGCCTGTTAAGTGAAACCAGTTGTTGAACATGAATTTCAATGAAAACACAGGCATAGCATCAAATAAAATGCAAATCTATTTAGTTTGGTAAAGTGAAGAAACACTGCATTGCCTTAGGCTTAGGTAAAAGCTGTGTGATGCCATGTGAGTGAAAGCAAGGGCATAGCAGTCAAACAAGAATCTTACCTACTTTTCAAACTTGAAGTAACTACTGCATTCACAGAGGGCTGAAACCAATGTCTTGAAGTTGATTTTAAGTGATTACACATGGAAATAAGCAAATGAAACAAGTTTCTTATTTGGTTTTCTGAAGCAAAGAACTCAATGAATTCAGCAAGCATCGAGGAAAAGTCGTGTTTTCAAGTTGATTTTAACTGAAAACACATTCTTAGCAGTATAAGAAACAAGAATCTTACCTAGATTTCCAAAGCAGGGAACTGGCAGCGTTGGCAGAGTAAAAGCAGTGTTTTGAAATTCATTTTAAATGAAAAAGTGCATAGCTACCAATGTAAAGAGTGTATTGCTTAGTTTTGAAAACTGATGAAACCAGTGTTTTCACATAATATTAGGTAAAAACAGTGTTTCACATTGATAATGAATGAAAGCAAGTGCAGAGCAGCCAAAGAAACAAGTATCTTACTTAACTTTCAAAGATGAATTAACTACTGCATTCACAGCCTGTTATGGGAAACCAGTGTTTTAAGATGAATTTAAATGAAAACACAGGCATAACAGCAAATAAAAGATAAATCTTATTAAGTATTGCAAAGTGAAGAACCAATGCATTGGCTTAGCATTTGGCAAAATCCGTGCATTGACATGTGTGTGAAAGCAAGGGCATAGCAGTGAAACAAACAAGAATCTTACTTATCTTTCAAACTTGTTGTAACTTCTGCATTCACAGAGATTTAGGTGAAACCAGTGCCTTCAAAATGATTTTAAGTGAATACACATGCAAATCAGCCAGTGAAACAAGTTAGCTTTTTGTTTCTCTGAATCAAATAACTCCCTGTATTCAACCAGCATTCAGGAAAGGAAATGTTTTCATGTTGAATGTAATTGAAAACACATGCAGAGCAGTGTAAGAAACAAGGATCTTACTTAGGGATCAAAAGTGAGGAACCGGCAGATTAGGCAGAGTAAAATCAGTGGTTGGTCATTCATTGTAAGTGATAAGAAGTGAAAAGCTGCCGATGTAAGGAGTATATTGCTAAGATTGGAAAACTGTAGAAACCAGTGTTTTGGCATAGCATTAGGAAAAGCAGTGTTTTTACATCGATAATAAGTGAACGGAAGTGCACAGCACGCAAACAAATAAGTATCTTAATTAACTTTCAAAGTTGAATTAATTGCTGCATTCACAGCCTTTTATGTGAAACCAGTGTTTTTTCATGAATTTCATGAAAACACAGGCATAAGATCAAATAAAATGCAAATCTTATTTAGTTTTGTAAAATGAAGAAAAAAATGATTTGGCTTAGCCATAGGTAAATTCTGTGTGTTGACATGGAAGTGAAAGCAAGGGTAGAGCATCCAAAGAAAGAAGAACCTTGCTTATCTTTCAAACTTGAAGTAACTTTTGCTTTCAGAGAGTTACGTGAAACCAGTGTCTTGAAGTTGATTGTAAATGAATACACATGCAAATAAGCCAAAGAAACAAGTTTCCTTTTTGGTTTTCTGAAGCAAAGACTCACTGCATTCAACCAGAATTCAGGAAAGGCAAAATTTTCAAGTTGATTGTAATTTGAAATACATGTATAGCAGTGTAAGAAACAAGAATCTTACTTAAACTTCCAAAGTGAGGAAACAGCAGCTTTGGTATAGTAAAAGAAGTGTTTTGACATTCATTGTAAGTGAAAACAAGTGTATAGCTGCCAATATAATGAGTGTATTGCTTACTCTTGAAAACTCAAGAAACCAGTGTTTTCGCATAATGTTAGGTAAAAACAGTGTTTTTACATTGATAATGAATGAAAGCAAGTGCATAGCAGCCAATCAAACAAGTATCGTACTTAACTTTCAAAGTTAAATTAACTACTGCATTCTCAGCTTGTAATGGGAAACCAGTGTTTTCAAGATGAATTTAAATGAAAACACAGGCATAAAACAGCAAATAAAAGACAAAACTTATTTAGTTTTGTAACGTGAATAAATCACTGCATATGCTTATCCTTAAGTAAAAGCTGTGTGATGACATGTGAGTGAAAGCAACGGCATAGCAGCCAAAAAAACAAGAATCTTACTTACCATTCAAAATAGAAGTAACTACTGCATTTACAGCGATTTGGTAAAACCAGTGTCTTGAAGTTGATTGTAAATGCATACACATGCAAATCACCCAATTAAACAAGATTCTCTTTTTATTTTCTAAAGCAAAGAACACAATGAATTCAGCCAACGCTAGGGAAAAGCAGTTTTTAAGTTGATTTTATTTAAAAACACATGTATAGCATGGTAAGAAACAAGAATCTTACTTAGATTTCCAAAGTGAGGACCCGGGAGCTTGGGCATAGTAAAATCAGTGTTTTGACATTAATTGTAAGTGAAAACAAGTGCAAGGCTGTCAATATAATGATTATATTGCTTACTTTTTAAAACTGAAGAAACCAGTGTTTTGGCATAATATTAGGTAAAATCAGTGCTTTTACATTGAAAATGAGTGAAAGCAAGGGCATAGCAGCCAAACAAAAAAGTATCTTACATAAATTTCAAAGTTGAATTAACTGCAGCAGTCACAGTTTGTTAAGGGAAACCAGTATCTTGAAGATGAATTTAAGTGAAAACACAGGCATAGCAGTAAATAAAAGGGAAATCTTATTTAGGATTGTAAAGGGAAAAAATCACTTCATTGGCTTAGAATTAGGTAAAACCCGTGTGTTGACAGGTGAGTGAAAGCAAAGGTATAGCAGCCAAACGAACAATAATCTTACTTACATTTCTCACTTTTAGTAATTACAGCATTCACAGAGAGTTAGATTAAACCAGTGCCTTGAAATTGATTTTAATTTAATACACATGTGAATCAGCCAATGAAACAATATTCCTTTTTGGTTTTCTGAAGCAAAGAACTCACTGCATTCAACCAGCGAACAGAAAAAGCAGGGTTTTCAAGTTGATTGTAATTGAAAACACATGCTTAGCAGTGTAAGAAACAAGGATCTTACTTAGGATTCAAGTTGAAGAACAGGCAGCTTTGGCAGAGTACAAGTGGTGGTTGGTCAAACGTTGAAGTGATAATAAGTGAGCAGCTGCCAACATAAGGAGTAATTTGCTTAGTTTTGAAAACTGAAGGAGCCAGTGTTTTGGCATAGCATTAGGTAAAAGTAGTGTTTTTACATTGATAATGAATGAAAGCTAGGACAGCGCAGCCAAACAAACAAGTATCATACTTAACTTTCAAAGTTGAATTAACTGCTGCATTTACAGACTGTTAAGGGAAAACTGTGTTTTGAAGACGAATTTAAGTGAAAACACAGGCATAGCAGCAAATAAGAGATAAATCTTATTTAGGATTTTAAAGTGAAGAAACCACTGCATTGGCTTAGAATTAGGTAAAATCCGTGTGTTGACATGTCAGTGAAAGCAAGGGCATAGCATCCAAATAAAATAAGAATCTTAGTTACTTTTCAAACTTGAAGTAACTACTGCTTTCCCAAATAGTTAGGTGAAACCAGTGCCTTGAAGTAGATTTTAAGTGAGTACACATGTGAATCAGTCAATGAAATAGCTTTCTTTTTGGTTTTCTGAAGCAAAGATCTCCCTGCTTTCAATCAACTTTCAGGAAAATTAGTGTTTTCAAGTTGATTGTATTGGAAAACACATGCTTAGCAGTGTAAGAAACAAGAATCTTACCTATGTTTCAAAAGTGAGGAAATGGCATCTTTGACCGAGTAATAGCAGTGGTAGGGGATTCATTGTAAATGATAGCAAGTGAAAAGCTGCCAATGTAAGGAGTATATTGCTTAGCTTTGAAAACTGACAAAACCAGTGTTTTGGCATAGCATTAGGTACAAGCAGTGCTTCTACATTGATACAGAGTGAAAGCAAGCGCAGAGCCGCCAAAAAAGTAAGTATCTAACTTAATTTTCAAAGTTGAATTAACTGCTGCATTCGCAGCCTTTTAATTGGAACCAGTGATTTGAACATGAGTTTGAGTGAAAACACAGGCATAGCATCAAATAAAACACCAATCTTATTTATGTCTGTAAAATGAAGAATCCACTGCTTAGGCTTAGCCTTATGTAAAATCTGTGTGTTGACATGTTGGTAAAAGTAAGGTCATAGCAGCCAAACAAACAAGAATCTTACTTACATTTCAAACTTGAAGTAACACTGCATTCATAGAGAGTTCGATGAAACCTTTGCCTTGAATTTGATTGTAAATGAATACACATGCAAACCAACCAATGAAACAAATTTATTTTTGGTGTTCTGAAGCAAAGAACTCAATGCATTCAGCCAACATTTGGCAAAAGTAGTGTTTTCAAGTTGATTGCAATTGAAACACATGCTTCACAGTGTAAGAAATAAGCAGTTTACTTAGGTTTCACGTTGGGGAATGGGCAGTTTGGCAGAGTAACAACAGTGCTTGATCATTCGCTGAAGTGATAATAAGTGAGTAGCTGCCAAAGTAAGGAGTAATTTGCTTACTTTTGAAAATTGAAGAAACCAGTGTTTTGGCATATCATTAGGTAAAAGGAGTGTTTTGGCATTGATAATCGGTGAAAGCAATCACAGCAAAGCCAAACAAATAAGTATCCTAGTTAAATTTCAAAATTGAATTAACTTCTGCATTAACAGACTTTTAGGTGAAACCAGTTTTTTGAAAATAAATTTAAATGAAAACACAAGCATAGGTTTAAATAAAACACAAATCTTATTTAGTTTTGTAAACTGAAGAAGCCACTGCATTGGATTACCCTTAGGTAAAATCTGGGTGTTGCCATGTGAGTGAAAGTAGGGCCTAGTGACAAGCAAACAAGAATCTTAGTAGCCTTTCAAACTTGATGTAATTACTACATTCACAGGGAGTTAGGTGAAAGCAGTGCCATGAAATTGATTTTAATTGAATACACAAGTGGATCACCCAATGGAACAAGTTTCCTTTATGGTTTTCTGAAGCAAAGAATGCCCTGCATTCAACCATCGTTGAGGAAATCAGGGTTTTCAAGTTGATGGTAATTGAAAACACATGCTTAGCAGTGTGAGAAACAAGAATTTTACTTATATTTCCAAAGTGTGGAACCGGCAGGTTTGGCATAGTGAAAGCTGTTGTTTAACATTCACTGTAAGTGAAAACAAGTGCATAGCTGCTGAAGTAAGGAGTATATTCCTTAGTTTTGAAAACTGAAGAAACCAGTGTTTTGGCATAGTATTAGGTAAAAGCTCTGTTTTTACATTCATAATGAGTGAAAGCAAGGGCATAGCAGCCAAACCAATATGTGTCTTACTTAACTTTCAAAGTTGTACTTACTGCTGCATTCACAGCCTGTTAGGTGAAACCAGAGTTTTCAACATGAATTTAAATGAAAACACAAGCAGAGTATCAAATAAAACACAAACCTTATTCAGTTTTGTAAAGTGAAGAAACCACTGCATTGGCTTAGCCTTTAGTTAAACGCGTGTGTTGACATATGAGAGAAAGCAAGAGCATATCATCCAAAGAAACAAGAATCTTACATACCTTTCAACTTGAGGTAACTTCTGCATTGAGGTAACTTCGGCATTCAGAAAGTTAGCTGAAACCAGTGTGTTGAAGTTGATTGTAAATGAATACACATGCAAATCAGTCAATGAAACAAGTTTCCTTTTTGGTTTTCTGAAGCAAATAACTCATTGAATTCAACCAGCATTCTGGAAAAGCAATGTCTTCGTGTTGATTGCATTTGAAAACTCATGCTTACCAGTGTAAGAAACAAGAATCCTATTTGGCTTTCCAAAGTGAGGCACTGACAGCTTTGGCATAGTAAATGCAAAGATTGGACATCCGTTTTAAGTGATAACAAGTGAATAGTCGCCAATGTAAGGAGTATATTGCTTAGTTTTGAAAACTGAAGAAAGCAGGATTTTGGCCTAGCATTAGGGAAAAGCAGTGTTTTTACATTGATAACGAGTGAAAGCAAGCACACAGTAGCCAAACAAATAAGCATCTTATTTAACATTCAAAGTTCAATTAACTGCTGCATTCACAGCCTGTTATGGGAAACCCGGGTTTTGAACATGATTTTTATTGAAAACACAGACAGAGCACCCGATATAAGATAAATCTTATTTAGGATTGTAAAATGGGGGAACCACTGCATTCCCTTAGCATTAGGTAAAACCCGTGTGTTGACATGTGAGTGAAAGCAAGGACATAGCAGCCAAACAAACAAGAAACTTACTTACCAATCAAACTTGAAATAACTACTGCTTTCTCAGAGAGTTAGGTGAAAACAGTGCCTTGAAATTGATTTTAAGTGAATGCACATGCAAATCAGCCAATGAAAAAGTTTCCTTTTTGGTTTTCTCAAGCAAAGAACTCCCTGCATTCAACCAGCATTCAGATAAAGCAGTGTTTTCAATTTGATTGCAATTGAAAACACATGCGTAACAGTGTAAGAAACAAGAATAATACTTAGGTTTCTAATTGAAGTACCAGCATCTTTGGAAGAGTAAAAGCAGTTGTTGGTCATTCGTTGTACGTGATAACAAGTGAATAGCTGCCAATGTATGGTATATGGCTAAGTTTTGAAAAAGGAAAAAAAACAGTGTTTGGCATAGCATTAGGTAAAAGCGGGGTTTTTACATTGATAATGAGTGAAACATGAGCACAGCAGCCAAACAAACATGAGCCTTACTTACCTTTCAATCTTGAAGTAACTACTGCATTCACAGAGAGTTAGGTGAAAAAAATGTCTTGAAGTTTATTGTAAATGAATACACATGCAAATCAGCCAATGAAACAAGTTTGTTTTTTGGTATTCTAAATCAAAGAACTCAATGCATTCAGCCAACGTTTGGGAATAGCAGTGTTTTCAATTTGATTTTATTTGTAAACACATGTATAGCATTGTAAGAAACAAGAATGTTATTTAGATTTCCAAAGTGAGGGACCCGCAGCTTTGGCATAGTAAAAGCAGTGTTTGGAAATTCCCTGTAATTGAAAACAAGTGAATAGATGCCAATGTAATTAGTATATTGCTTATTTTGAAAAGTGAAGAAACCTGTGTTTTGGCATAGTATTAGGTAAAAGCAGTGTTTTTACATTGATAATGATTGAAAGCAAATTCATTGCAGCCAAACAAACAAGTATCTTACTTAACTTTCAAAGTTGAATTAACTGCTGAATTCACAGCCTGTTATGGGAAACCAGTGTTTTGAAGAGGAATTTAAGTGCAAACACAGTCATATCAGCAAATAAAAGGCAAATCTTATTTAGGATTGTAAAGTGAAGAAACCACTGCATTGGATTACCATTAGGTAAAATCATTGTGTTGACATGTGGGTGAAAGTAAGGATATAGCAGCCAAACATACAAGGATCTTACTTAACTTTCACACTTGAAGTAACTACTGCCTTCACAGAGAGGTAAAACCAGTGCCTTGAAATTGATTTTTAGTGAATACACATGGAAATCAGTCAATGAAAGAAGTTTACTTTTTGTTTTCTGAAGCAAAGAACTCCCTTCATTCAATCAGCGTTCAGGAAAACCAATGTTTTCATGTTGATTGTAATAGAAAATACATGCTTAGCAGTGTAAAAAACAAGAACCTTACTTAGGTCTCCAAAGTGAGGAACCAGCAGCTTTGGCAAAGTAAAAAAAGTGTTTTGACTTTCATTGTAAGTGAAAACAAATGAGTAGCTCCCAATGTAATTAGTAAATGTATTTGTTTTGAAAACTGAAGAAAGCAGTCTTTTTGCATAAATGTAGGTAAAAGCAGTGTTTTTACATTGATTATGAGTGAAAGCAAGCGCAAAGCCGCCAAACATATAAGTATCTTACTTAACTTTCAGGGTTGAATTAACTCCTGCATTCACAGCCTGTTAGGTGAAAGCAGTGATATGAACATGAATTTAAATGAAAACACAGGCATAGAATTAAATAAATCTTTTTAGTTTGGTCATGTGAAGAAACCACTGTCTTGGCTTAGCCTTAGGTAAACAATGTGTGTTGGAATGAGAGTGAAAGCAACCCATAGCAGCCAAACAAAAAGGAATCTTACTTGCCTTTGAAACTTGAAGTAACTACTGCATTCACTGAGAGTTTGGTGAAACCAGTGTCTTGAAGTTGATTGTAAATGAATACAGAGGCTAATCAGCCAATGAAACAAGTTTCTTTTTGGTTTTCTAAATCAAAGAACTCAATGCTTTCAGCTAATGTTAGGGAATAGCAGTGTTTTTAAGTTGATTTTATTTGAAAACACATGTATAGCATTGTAAGATCAAGAATCTTACTTAAGTTTCAAAAGTGAGGAACTGGAAGCTTTGGCAGAGTAAAAGCAGTGGTTGGTTAATGGTTGTGGCTGATAACAAGGGAATAGCTGCCAATGTAAGGAGTATATTGCTTAGTATTGAAAACTGAAGAAACCAGTGTTTTGGCATAGCATTAGGTATAAGCAGTGTTTTTACATTGATAATAAATGAAAGCAAGTGCTACCAGCCAAACAAACAAGTACCCTACTTAACTTTCAAAGTTGAATTAACTGCTGCATTCACAGTCTGTTATGTGAAACCAGTCTTTGAATATGAATTTCAATGAAAAACACTGGCATAGCATCAAATAAAACAAAAATCTTATTTAGGAATGTAAAGTGAAGAAGCCACTACATTGGCTTAGAATTAGTTAGAAGCTGTGTGTTGACATGTGAGTGAAAGCAAGGGCGTAGCAGCCAAACAAACAAGAAACTTATGTACCATTCAAACTTGAAGCAACTACTGCATTCACAGAGAGTAAGGTGAAACCAGTGTCTGCAGTACATTGTGAACGAATGCACCTGCAAATCATCCAATGAAACTAGTTTCCTTTTTGGTTTTCTAAAGCAAAGCACTCAAAGCATTTTGCCAAAGTTAGGGAAAAGCAATGTTTTCAAGTTAATTGTAATTGAAAACGCATGTATTGCATTGTAAATAACAAGAATCTTAATAAATTTACAAAGTGAGGAACCGGCAACTTTGACATCATAAAAGAAGTATTTTCATATGCATTGTAAGTGAAAACAAGTGCATAGCTGCCAATGTAATGAGTATATTGATTGGTTTTGAAAACTGAAGAAACCAGTGTTTTGGCATAGCATTAGGTAAAAGCAGTGTTTTTAAATCGATAATGAATGAAAGTGGGTGCAAGCCGCCAAACAAACAAGTGTCTTACTGAACTTTCAAATTTGAATTAACTGCTGCATTCACAGCCTGTTAGGTGAAACCAGTGTTTTGACCATGAATTCAAATGAAAACACAGGCATAACATCAAATCAATCACAAATTTTTTTTAGTTTTTTAAAGTGAAGAAACCACTGCATTGGCTTAGCCTTAGGTAAAATCTCTGTGTTAACATGTGAGTGAACACAAGGGCATACCATCCAAACAAACAAGAATCTAACTTACCTTTCAAACTTGAAATAACTAATGCATTCACAGAGAGTTAGGTGAAACCAGTGTCTTGAAGTTAATTGTAAATGAATACACATGCAAATCAGCCAATGTAACAAGTTTCTTTTTGGTTTACTCTAGCAAAGAATTCAATGCATTCAGACAACGTTAGGGAAAAGCAGTATTTTCAAATTGATTGTAATTGAAAACACATGTATAGCATTGTAAGAAACAAGAATCTTATTTAGATTTCCAAAGTGAGGAAGCGGCAGCTTTGGCATCGTAAAGAGTGTTTTAACATTCACTCTAAGTGAAATCAAGTGCATAGCTGCCAATGTAATGAGTATATTGCTTAGTTTGAAAACTGCAGAAAACAGTGTTTTGGCATAGTATTAGGTAAAAGCAGAGTTTTTACATTGATAATGAGTGAAAGTTACCGCTAGCAGCCAAACAAACAAGCCTCTTACTTAACTTTCAATGTTGAATTAACTGCTGCATTCACAGCCTGTTACAGGAAACCAGTGTTTTGAAGATGAATTTAAAGGAAAACGGAGGCACAGCAGCAAATAAAAGACAAAACTCATTTAGGATTGTAAACTAAAGAAACCACCGCATTGGCTTAGCATTAGGTAAAATCCATGTATTGACATGTGGGTGAAAGCAAGGATATTACAGCCAAAGAAACAAGAATCTTACTTACCTTTCACACTTAAAGTAACTACTGCATTCATAGAGAGTTAGGGGAAACCAGTATCTTGAAATGGATTTTAAGTGAATACACATGCAAATCAGCCAGTGAAATAAGTTTCCTTTTTGGTTTTCAAAAGCAAAGCACTCAATGCATTCAACCAGTGCTCAGGAAAAGCAGTGTTTCCAAGTTGATTGTATTTGAAAACACATGCATAGCATTATAAGAAACAAGACTCTTACATAGTTTTCAAAAATGAGGAAATGGTATCTTTGGCAGAGAAAAAGCAGTGGTTGTTTCATCGTTGTAAAGGATAACAAGTGAATAGCTGCCAATGTAAGGATATATTTCTTAATTTTGAAATTTGAAGAAACCAGGGTTTTGGAATAGATTTAGGTAAAAGCAGTGTTTTTACATTGATAATAAGTGAAAGAAAGTGCACAGCAGCCAAACAAATAAATATATTACTTAATTTTCAAAGTTGAATTAACTGCTGCATTCATAGCCTGTTAGGTGAAACCAGTGTTTTGAACATGTATTTAAATGAAAACACAGGCATAGAAAAAAATAAAACACGTAACTTATTTAGTTTTGTAATGCGAAGAAACCACTGCATTGCCTTATCCTTAGGTAAATGCTGTGTGTTGACATGTGAGTGAAAGCAAGTGCATAGCAGCCAAACAAACAAATAACTTAGTTAACTTTCAAAGTTGAATTAACTGCTGCATTCACAGCCTGTTAGGTGAAACCAGTGTTTTGAATATGAATTTAAATAAAAACAGAGGCATAGCATCAAATATGAATTTAAATAAAATATGAATTTAAATGAATATGAATTTAAATAAAAACAGAGGCATAGCATCAAATAAAACACAAATCTTATTTAGTTTTGTAAAGTGAAGAAACCACTGCATTGGCTTAGACTTAGGTAAACACTGTGTGTTGATATTAGTTTGAAAGCAAGGGCATAGCAGCCAAAGAAACAAGGATCTTACTTACCTTTCAAACTTGAAGTAACTACTGCATTCACAGAGAGTTTGGTTTAACCAGCGTCTTGAAGATGATTCTAAATGATTACACATGCAGATCTCCAATGAAACAAGTTTCCTTTCTGTTTTCCTGAATCAACGATCTCCCTGCATTCAACCAGCGTTCAGGATAAGAAATGATTTCAAGTTGACTGTAATTTGAAACACATGCTTGCAGTGTAAGAAACAAGAATCTTACTTAGGTTTCTAATTGAGGTACCGGTAGCTTTGGCAGAGTAAAAGCAGTCGTTGGTCATTCGTTGTATGTGAATTTAAATGAAAACACACGTGTAGCATCAAATAAACACAAACCTTATTTAGTTGTGTAAAATGAAGAAACCACTGCATAGCCTTAGCCTTAGGTAAAAGCTGTGTGATGACATGTGAGTGAAAGCAAGGGCATAGCAGCCAAACAAACAAGCATCTTACTTGCCGTGAAATTGATTTCAAGTGACTACACATGCAAATCAGCCAAGGTTAGATTTTCTGGAGCAATTAATTTGCTGCATTCAACCAGCATTCAGGAAAGGCAGTGTTTTCAATCTGATTGTAATTGAAACTACATGCTTAGCAGTGAAAGAAACAAGAATCCTACTTAGGTTTCAAAAGTGAGGGACCGGCAGTTTTGGCAGAGCAAAAGTAGTCGGTGGTTATTCGTTTTAAGTGATAACATGTGAATAGCTGCCAATATAAGTCGTATATTGCTTAGTTTTTGAAACTGTAGAAACCAGTGTTTTGGCATAGCATTAGGTAAAAGCAGTGTTTTATATTGATAATGAGTGAAAGCAAGTGCACATTAGCCAAATAAGTATCTTACTTAAGTTTCAAATTTGAATGAACTCCTGCATTCACAGACTGTTAGGTGAAACCGATGTTTTGTTTTGTTTTTTATTGTTGGTAAAAATCAAATTTTTCACAATACATACCAATATTTGTAAAATGATATATAAATACCTATGCATATATGTGCATTTGTTTGCATAAATGTTATTTGTTATATATATATATATATATATATATTTGTTTAAGGTGCTTAGATTATATAAATATTACTCAGAAATTACAGGGATTCCCATATTCCTCCAACAACATCCCACACCAGAATTCCTCATCCATGTGGTACAACACGCTTAATGAATATACACGTCCTGGGGCCTTACCACTGAGCATAGACCACAGTTCACATCACAGACCACACTCTTTCCCACCCAGTTCTGCATGGTATATTCTGATGGAAAATTCCCTACATCCGTCACCACTTCACCACTCAGGACAACCACCAAAAGTCCCAAAACAGCCCCAGTATTTCAACTGCCCCGCCTCTCGCTGCCACAAAAATGTCCAGTGGCCACCGGCTCCACTTCACTGTTACATTTCCTTCCATTGCTTGAATCACAATATGTCTACAACAGAACACCACCCAGTCCACTCTAGGACACAGCTCCTCCACCAATCCTGAGGGGACTTGGAATGTGATGTCCACTCCACCTACAAGTGAGAGAGGGCTTATATTCCATGGATATAATGGATGGGATTATCTTGCCTTCAGCTGCAGGCCCTCTCCATTACCTGGGATGGCTTTTGCCCATCGTTGTCTCCTCGCCAGTTTACATTGATGGGTCCATTGAGCTGTAGGGTAGGAGTTGCAGCTCCACCGAGATTCCAGGCACAGCTGGCACATAGGTGGGCCAGAGGATACAGTCTCTGGAACTGCACCTAAAAACTCCTGCATCACATATAGGTTTGAGGAGAAGGGACTGATGGACCATGTGCAGGGATGACTTATTTGAGTCCTACTCTGTCACTCTCTGGAACACAGATGCCAATGAAGAGCCCACTAATTAGGCATCAATCTCTGGGGCTATCCCCACTTGTATAGGACATGGGTGTCACCAGAGCCCTCAGGGGTCCCTCAGTGTGTGATACCCACTTTGGTGTTCTATGAGATCCTACTGAGTTATGCATAAATAGTACCTCTGGGATGACCTCCTTACTCTCTTTGAAGTCTCTTAGCCATGGTAACTCATTTCTCTTTACATTTTCCCCCTTTTATTCAAGGTCTTTTTCTGATCATGTTTCCAGTTGGCACTTTGTATTAATCCCTCGTTGCCAGGGAGGCTCATTCCCGAGAGTCATGTCCCACATTGGGGGGAAGGAAATGCATTCAAATGCTGATTGGCTTAGAGAGAGGCCACAATTGAGCAACAAGGAGGCTCTCAGGTGGTAACCCTTAGGCACCCCATAACAGTAGATTAAGTTTCAATTAGAAGAGCAAACACACATAAGGCTAGTCCTCAATAACAAGAACCCATCAGTGGGCCATCCTCTTGTGCCAGACACGGCCTCTGCACTCAGGGGACACATGCTGCTCCCTTGGGGAATGTAGCAGAGCTCTCCAGGCTGGGAATTCAGACTCCCTCATTAATTGAGTAATTGTCTACACACTGTGACCATGTCCCTTCACTTGATCATTTGAACAATTTTATATATCTTTCATGTATATTCAGATGGACTTACTCCCATGAATCCCCCATCCCAGACACCCCCCAAACAATGATTCTCTGCAGCCTCCCTTGTAACCTTTCTGTGATCCACCATTCTTGAATATGAAGCCAATATAATAACAAAATACAAATA